>CAUYRT010024250.1:0-42505 GCA_963574885.1 Lepilemur ruficaudatus | reverse complement strand
CTTCCCCATAAAAAGTCTAGTAAATAAAAATAATATGGAAGTGTAAGCATAATTCGTTAGGCATAGGGACAGCCTGGAGGCTGTAAATCCAGTTAGAAGGCTATTATAATATTCTATAGTTGAGCTATATGGCCCTAATAGGGTGGCGGTAATCCACTTGGGAAAACAAAAAGTTACTTAGCTAGCAAAAGAGAAGATAATTGTACCTAGAAAATTAAATGCCATGGTTACTGAGAGTATTGTGTTACAGGGCAGACCAGTGTAGAACTCAGACAAGCTTCTTGATGAAGACAACAATGAATTTTAGATAAGATGACTATACGTCTAGTTTTTTTTGGGTGAGTCCCAGTTTACACGTGTTCTTTATGTATTATTATTGATAAGGCTTAATTAAAATATTTTCCTCTCAACAATGTCATGGTCTGGATAATAAATCATGTGGGCACCCTAGTCCCTATTATACTAAATAGAATAGCATCCAAAATAAACTGTAGAGTACATAATAAGAAAGATGAGAAGTTAGAATAAAGGAAATTAGAAAGAAGGATTGGAGATTCATTTATATAGAGAGGGTCTTTATTCCTGGGAATAGCCTAACTCACTGAATGAAAAGATGGAAAAGCCTTTTTTCAAAAGGTTGAAAAATTGCTTTCATAGCATGAAAAGTACAAAAGCATTTAAAGATTGTAGAAGTTGTCAGTCATAAGAGGCAAACCAGAATGGTGCAGTGTTGTGGAACCACAAATAAAAGAGATTTGAGAAGACAGATGTAGACCCCTGGTAAAAATCATGCAGATAACAAAGAGATTAAAGACCAAGATGGGTTCATTGATTTTATGACTAAGCAAGTGCACAAGAGGAAGCCTCTGGAATCTGAAAGTGATGATAGAGGTAGTATTATATCCAACCCAGTGTCTGCCACAACGCTTGATAAAAAAGAACTCAGAAGCTAACTTATTAGCTAATGTAAGATAGATATTTCTCCTTATCTCCTCTCTCTCAAATGGTGCAATATTATCTGCTACTTGCAAAAGGTAGCAACACGTACACTACTGTCAAAGTTTCCCATTCTAAAGGTATTTTGTTGGGATGGGAAATGTCTTTTATGCAGGAAATATGATAATATTTGTTGAAAGAATAGGATCTTTTGCTTAAGTATAGTGAGAACTGAATCCAGATTTTAAGATGATGCTGGGTGAATGGCTAGTGGTGAATTGGAAGCAGTGATTCTATGTTTTGAATTTGGTTTGAATTCAAAGTTTAAAAAGACCTATACTGCTTGAAAGAAACATATGTGGGAGCGATTGAGTTGACAATGAAGAGAAACAAATTGGAAGACTAACGGCTTGAGGAGTGAGTTCCCAGTTCAAAGACTAGGGTGAAGAGTTAACAGAGGTAAGGAATATGTAAAACTCTCCAAAACAGAAGAAAAGGAAGTGTCGATGCACACAGAAATTGAGGAAAAATTCAGTGATATGAGGATGAAAAAATTAATATCTAATGGCCTTATGGTTTTCCAATTAAATTGAGCAGAACTTCTAAGAACAAAAAACTGTATGCTATTTAAAACTAAACAAACCTATATACAATTTGTGCTTGGTGATTATAACTTTACATATCCCCAAACACACCAAACATACCTTATATGAGAAAATGCTGAGTAGCTATACTTGACATGTTCTCTCCACTCCTTTTCATCCATTCATGTGCTGATTAACTTTAAGACATATCTTGAGTCTTATATCCTTCCCCAATTCCGTCTTGACTGCTCTAGCACACAGTAATATCTCACTCCCCTGATTACTCATAGCAGTTGCTGGGTGCCTCATGCATTTGATACATCACCATCTGTGGCTCTTTCAAACTGTAAATATTTCTTGTTTACATTTCCCAAATGATTGCAATCTCATATGAATTAGAGACTATATAATTTTTTGTTTTACACCATGCTAATCCCTCTAAATCCTCATATGTGAATTAAATGCAAATTTTAAACAATACACACATGCATGCAACTGATAGATTGGGAAACTGAAAATGGAGATGTTTTTCAACTGCATAATTATTGTTCACTAACATGAAATAAAATAAAAAATGCATTTACATCATTTAAAAGGCAATAAATAAAAAAAATCCGTAAAAAATTATAGCTCTTTTGTTTATACCCTGAGGGTTCTTAAAGCATTTGATGTTGACATTGCATTCTATTATAAATAAGCATTAAAAAAGCCTTTTACAAAAGAACATTTAATCACATTAGATAATATTTGAGACATTGCTTTTAAAAGAATATTATAACATATTTTACTTTGTAATTGTTTTGAGAGGAAAAATAAAAAGATGCATAGAAATGAGACTAGAAAATATACGATATTAATACAGTATTAATATTTGTTATCTTGGGTTGGTAGGATTACAGTTGCCTTTTGGGACCTTGCATATACCTTCAATATTTTTTAAAGTATCTACTATTTATGCAATTTAAAGTATTCACATATTTTAAAGCACTTGGTTGCTATCTTATAAAACAATTCTAAAAGTCATCAAATAAATGAGATCTATGACCATATCGGCACAAACAAGTTGTACAAAGGACAAAGTATACTGTAATTGCATGGAAACACTAGATTGTGCCACAATATATGAAAATTCTACACTAATTCTACACTAATTAATAATAGCTCATGAATATGATGGCTTCCAAATATATCAAATTGAGGTTTCATAAGACAGGCTTTGATATAGACCTTGATCATTCATAAAGTTACTTTTATATGTAAGACATTATGGTAAGCACTGAAAATATGTCACAAGAAAGAGTTCTGGACCAGAATTTATTCACTGTTTGAAATCACAGGCACGCCTTGGGTTATGGATGACTCAATTTACAGGGTTCCATACTTACAGATGGGTTCCCGTAAGGATAATTTATAACTAAATTAATAATAATTTATAATTAATTCCCGTAAGGCTCCCCATAAGGATAATTTATAATTAAACAATTAAATTAATAATTTGAAAACAAGTTTCTTCTGTGCATGTAAACAAACCTGAATGGTGTAAGTGGTTTTGGTGAGTCCGTGTTCACCCTATGGCCATGCCTCCAAAGCAAAAGTCCACTGCAAGTCCAGGTGAGGCTGCAGCAAAGAGAAAGGTGATCACAATGAAAATGAAAGGAGACATAATACATGTTCAGAGACAGGCCAGATGACATCATTCATTGGTAAAGCACTAGGCTTCAGACGCTGGATTATCAAAACAATTATAAAAGATAAAGTGAGAATAATGGAATGTGTGAAAGGCAGTGCTCCAATGAAAGTGTCAATTATTAATATTACTGAGCAGCATAGTGGATTAATTATTGAAATGGAAAAGTTATGATTGATTTGGTTAGAAGATCAAAATACGTATAACATTCCTATTAGCCTAGCATTGATGCAACATTAGGTGAGTGTTAACCTTTAGTATTCTTTTTTGAAATTTCTTCTATTTCCTATCTAAACATTTTGTATGAGTTTGTTTTTATGTTTTGTTTCTTTGAATTAAAAGAAAGAGCACAATAGTTTCTGTAACTTATTATTACAGTACAGAGGTATTATTATTACAGTATTACACTGTATTATCATTACCACATATGAGTCGTTATAGCATTATTATTACCGTATATGTGCTGCTCATCAGGGATCTGAGTTACGTACATCCATACTAAAGACATCCTGAGGAACATATCTCATCAGTAACCTGGGACTGCCTGTATTTTAAAAAAACACAAAAATTAACTCTTTAGTACAGTATACAAGGTATAACAGAAGGTTGGATGCACAACACTTTAAAAGGATCAGTAAAAAAGTTGATATTCTTTACTCAATTGAAAATATTTTTTTACAAAAACATCCAATTTTGTTATAATCAAAATGCTTATTTTCCAACCCTGCAAATTCTATTGAGAGGCTAAGGTTATGTGTATCAAAATAGAAATTCAGGATTCCATGATAGTAAAAGATACCATTAAGTAAATCAAGGGGTTAAATGAGTTTGGAAGCATCCAAACTGTAAAGAACAGTTTATAGAAGAATAAGTTGTTTGAGTTGTCACATAAGATACAGAAATCAATGAGAGCTATACAGCAGAAGAGCAGCCATCTGAAAATATTAGTAGTTTGGAAAGAGTTCTCTATCAGTGGTACGGAAGAAGGAATGCAGGGTCTTGAAGGGGAAATAAGAGAGAGCAGTTAGGATTCTTTCCCATCTAGGGATGGTTGAAAACAACAAAGGGGAACGAATGAGGTGAGAAGAAAAGGCCAAGGTTTAGAAACCTAGGGAATGGTCAGGGGGGAAAGAGACTAGCAGAAGGATGCTGGGGGGGAGAGGGTGATGGTGACGCTGAGAAGAAATAAGCAAGCAGGTAGAAAACTTTTCATCCATTCATGCAATGATTAATTTAAAAATTATTTATCTTGTGCCTGTCGTGGACAGGCATTTTGCTGGATTCTGGGGATAATGAATGGAATAGAAACTATACCACCATGAAGTGTATTAAGTTTATAGTGTAAGGAATATTTATAGTATTCTAAAACAAAGCAAAATGGCAGGAAATGACAAGTGATCTAAAAAATAAAGTGTAGGAGTGAGGAAGGAAATATGGGATGAGGATGGAGGCTCATTTAAAACAGAGCACTCCAGGAAAGCCTCAGTGAGAATTTGACATTTGAGCAAAACCTGACGGAAATGAAGGAGCAAGCCCAACGATACAGTGGGAAGTTTCCAGGCAGAGGGACCAGCAATAAGAAAGGCACTGAGACAGAAGCACACTTGGGTAGTCAGAGAATACCATGTTTTCAATGTCTCAACTCCACTCAACAACAGCATATAAATGGAGATTTTCCCTTGTCAATTCAATACGTATTTCCCATTTAATTTTATTTGATATCTAAGAAAAAATTTTACGGAATTTTCTACTAAAAGCATTCAATAAAATTGCTAATTATACGGCTGATTAGAGGAAGAAAGGAAATAACGACTTGACAAAATGCTGTCCATCAAAATGAATATTCAGTATAGGTTTGCATATTCTTTAAGAATGCATCATGAACAGAAAATCATCTGTTTAAGCCAAAAATTTCCATGTTTTTAAGTGTTTTCATTCCATTGACTGAATGTATTTAAACAAAACCCATCCACTGGGTTTCTGTTGCAGTCAGCCCACAATGTTTTAAGAATTTATCACTGAGAATAGTGTAAGGCTTGTTACTATGACTTGGTATATACGTCACCTACTTGGCTCATTTACCTGGCACCAGCTCACAAGATCTCCTGTCATTCAGTTCATCTTCACAAGCTTATATTTTAGCAGACAACATTTTTTTTCTGCATAAAAATAAGGACAAAATGCATTTCACATAGGCCAGTGTTTTGTGTATGCTGTTTTCCTTTTTCAAGGCATGAACATAATTTTCTGGCTACCGTACCACTTGTAAGTTTGACTAAAGCTTTTGCCATAGGCCCAAAAGGCACTGGGAATTCAGTCAAATCTCTCCAGATGTTATAGCTTGTCCTGTAGCCACCATAGGAAATATTATTCACAGCATTGCTTAAGATTTCTCAACCTTTTAAAGGCCTATTAAAATTTCAAATCTTAAGTTTTTCTTTTGTTTTGGGATGCATTTTGTTTGGATGATATTAATTGACCCAATGGAAATTTCTTCTTCTTGTTAATATGTAGTTTTTATCTTGATTTAATGTTTGTTATTTACTGACTGGCCTTACCTTTGTTGCTTGAGAGAGTTACTAATCTGTGTTAAATAAGTATCTGCTTATTGCTACGCACTCTAAATCATCCTCAGTAGAATTGCCCATAGAACTGCAGTTTGATCCTGGATAAATATCTGCAATTCAGAATGTCGGGGCTCATTGTTTTTTTCTTTTCATTTATGTTGAAACTATTGTTTATTTTTTCTCAACTCATGGGCTCTTGTTAACATAGTGGGTTTCTCATGAGCAAAAGTAACATAAATGTTTACTACTTATTAGTGATGCTAGAGGATTACTATCTTTTGTACTTTCAGATGAACATGGCTTTCAAAATTTATTGAAAATTTGATTCCATGTAATCTAATGATAGACAAGTAGTCCAAAACATATTTTCATTCATTTAAATGAAAAAATCTTGCTAATGCATACCTTGCAGAGACTAATTTTCACTAGCAAAAATCACTTTCATAAGATTAATGAAAAGAACATTTAAATATCAAGTTAATTTCTTGCTCTGTCATTCTAATCATGATAACATTTTTGTGTGATTTCTTTTTGCAAATAATTTGAACAGTCAGTAAACTCTCTCTGACATTTCCCAGAATAATATTTTCATTTTGATCCCAAGTGAATTCACAAGATATTTAGGTTTGCCCTCTCAACAATGTATCTATCTACTATTCTATCAATCTTTCTTGTAGCGTGTCACCAAACCAAACTTGGTGTAATTAAATAAATATATACAATGATCACAGAAAATTGTAACCTTAGAGGTAAACATCTGTGTAAAGTTACAAAGCAGTGGGGAAATGACCTATAAACAGAGCATTTCTAATTTTTGAATTTTCCTAAAAATTTTATTATGTCCAGGCCAAAAAGATTCATTCTAATATCAACAAGCATATCTCTGTTCTAAATTGAAATCTTTATATGTAAGGTTTATTGTATTTGATTGTTAGTTTATTGACATCAATCATTTTTCAGTCTTTTATGCTATTTGATGTTGCTATATATAAAAACACCATCTTTACCAACTCCTAGATCTCTGAAATAGAATACTGTACCACATTGAAAAGCAGACAATGTCAGGGGAATTATTCACACATTAGCTATCAGATGCTTGCAAAAAAAACCAGGTTTTTTTTCAATGTCAATCATTTATTATTTTGTGGTCTACCACAGTCTTGTAGAATAGGCATGTTTCCTGATTTAAAGTCAAAGCAAGTAAATTTAGCACTCAGTAAGAAGTTTAGAATTTTAAAACTATCTTCCTGTTATTTTTTCTCTTTTCAATTTTTCAATAATATAGTAAATCAATTTTGTAATCTTTATTGACATGCTTTGACGTAGTTAGTTTTTTCCACCTACTAAGAGTATGTTTTAAGATGCATAACGAATGCATTTGCTTTTAAAGGCATTCTTATTCCTATATGGTTAGTATAGTAACTTTATGTCTAGAGAGCCCCAGAGCAGGAGTCAAACCAGAAAAAACATCTTAGAGCATCATAAACTGAAATTGTTACTTTTCCCAGTGTAAATTTTATTTTTCAATACTCTTAAGCCACTATATTTAACATGTGCAATGTAGCAATGTCTAACACTCCATCCTACAAACTCCCTTTATCAAATATAACTTATTTCAATAACAGAAGCATTTATATTTTTCAACAACAGTTGAAATGAGTGTGTGTGTGTATGTATATTCACACTTTGTAATTCATAAATTTAGCTCATAATTGCTCTACTAGGACTGGAACTGATTCAAATATAAATCAAATAAATAAAGTTTTATATGTGCTTGTTTTAATTTTGTTAATTCTTTGCATAATCAATGTAAAAGAAATGGTGCCACAGATAGGCAGTTAAGTTCTCAGTTCAAATGGTTCATCATCAGTGCAACATATGAAGTAATAATGTTTTTTGAAAAATCTATTAGCATATCACAACCTTATATCAGGAAGAGCACTGTGGATGGCAGACTCCTTATTGGAATTTCAGATGTGTATTTGTCTCAGAAATCAAATATTCTTATGTAATAAATTCTTATGTAATAAATAAGTTTAGGGAGATAGAATTTATAATTTTAAGTAAGAGTCCAAAGACTTCTTAAAGGAAATAAGTAGACATTTCAGCAAATACAAAATTGGCATCACAGGAAGAAATCACCAATTCAGGTAAATATACCTGGAATCGATGGGTATGTACACAAGGATGGGTTAAGGATCTCAATGAAGTCACAATAAGAGCAATGGATAGGAAATAACTAATAGCACAGAAAGTATGAAAAAAGTATTGGTAGGAGAAAAAAGTAAGAGAGAGGGAGTAGAGAAGAATTAATACACCAGTTCTCCTCTGATTAGGAAATAGAAGGATATGAAAGGCTTTTAAACCTATTAAGTAACATAAGAAATTACCAGATCAACCAAACTAGCATACTATTTTTTAAAGCCATTTATAAATTACAGGTAAAGATAGGCCCCATTTATTTATTTTTGTTGTTGCTGTGATTGTCTTTGGGTCTTCTTCATAAATTCTTTCCATATATCAGGTCTATAAGTGTTATATTATTATTTCCTTTGCTGTGCAAAGGAAATAATAAGCAGAGCAAATAGACAACCTATAGAACAGGAGAAAATATCTGCAAACTATACATCCAATAAAGGGCTAATAACCAGAATTTACAAACAACTCAAGCAAAGCATCAAAAAAAAAAAAAACCCTATTAAAAAGTGCATAGGCAATGGTACAATCCAATGAAATACACAGTTTCAATCTCTTCCCTCAAAATTCAGTCTACAACTCAATGTCATTTACATTACTACTCACATGATCAATGCCAGCTTTAGTACAAAATATTTTTCACAGGAAGTAAATCTATATGTTTTGTACCCTACTTTTAGATATTGAAAATAACACTTTTTTATTTTTACCTTATTTCCCAAAACCTCATACAAATATATGGAAAACCATTTTCAAACACATTACTTGGGTGTTTCAAACATTTTGCACTTCAGCTTCCCTCTGTTGAATGTGGCATTTTCTAATTTTACTTTAATTATATTTGGAAAAAGCAAAATAAGTGTCATAATGTTAGTTCAGTAGTCCCCCCTTATCTATGAGGAATACATTCAGAGAACCCCCAGTGGGTGCCTGAAATCACAGATGGTGCCAAATCCTATATATACTATTTTTTTTCTACACATACGTATCTATGATAAAGTTTAATTTATACATTAGGCACAGTAAGAGATTAACAATAAATAATAAAATAGAACAATTATAACAATATACTGTAGTGAAAGTTATATGACTGTGGTCTCTTTCTCTCCCTCTAGAAATATCTTTTTGCTCTGTACTGTTCGTGACTGAAACTGTGGAAGGCCAAACCTGGGATAAGGGGGAACTACTGCAATAAATGCCCATCTCAACACAGTGATCAGTTTCAGTGAAAAAGAATAGTCTTGAATAATGCACTGTGAGTTGCCTAAGCAGTGCTTTCTGGTGTATTCAAGTGCTAAGATTGTATATAAGGAGTCAGAAGCATCTGTTAAGGAAGTTTACGCCTAAGCTTAGTTATAGTTCTCTGATAATTAATTCTAGTGGCCACACGATCTTGATAGAAAGAACTCAGTGGAGATAAAACTCAATTGGCTGGTTTGTTTTTCTTTCCCATTCTGAGTTTAGGCAGAACACAAACATAAAGTGCCAAATCTGAAAACACACCAGGCACTGCTCACAGCAGCTGCAGCAACAAATCAAGGGCCAGTATTTTTATGTAAGAATATCACAAAACAGAGACTGGTCTTCAATCAGAATCCTCAGTACACGCCTTGCTAATAGATAATGAGCATGTTGAGAGGTATCAGCTTTAGATAAAAAGCATAAAATACACGAAACATGGCATTGAGAAATCTTTTTTTATCCTCTTTATTCAGACAACTGGATTAAAGACACTGAAAGAGAGAAATTTGCAGTTGGTGATTAGGATATCCTGCTTGAAATGTGGGCTAATGTGAAAGTGTTTGAAAAGCTAAGTTTGTGCGTTTTCTCTCTCTCTCTCTCTCTCTCTCTCTCTCTCTCTCTCTCTCTCTTTCTACACACACACATATGTCTATGTATAAGATATTAACAGTTTTCAAATATGTTATTGGTTCTATTATTTGTAAGTATAGACAAGTGAGTAAAAGACTTCATTTCTGCTCAGTTAGTATTCAATTTGTCATTAAAGGACATACTAGGGTCCATAACAAGGGCTGGGTCTGTAAATTTTCTTCAATTGGCTCCATATATCTGAGAGGAAGAGCTATTTTGCTGGCATGGCTTTATACTCCTTCTAACTCCTAATTCTATTGAATAATTCACTAATAAGCCATCATTTTTGTGGCACATACACTGGAGAGTCTCGTCTCTTCTAAATGGTTTTAATTTTTCCACAGAGAAAAGTGTGCATTCCACATTGATTTTTATATTATAAGCTCCCTATATAACCTAAAGACAGCAAGTTTCTTTCTTCCCAAATGGTTTCTTTCTCTGAGAAGTAGGTTGATCAATAACATGTCACATATCGTTTAGTCTTCTACTAGATTGAAACTTGTTACAAGTATCACATCTTACAGATAAGCAATCTTCCTCAAATAATGATTTTTTCCTATCATATTCTATGTGAAACAAGTGCAAAAAGAAAACATTTTCTCCCAAATCACTCCGCAAACTTAATATGAAATACACACTAATCTTCATTACGTGGCAGAAGTTATTTAAGCTACTTAGCTCTTAGGATAACAATGATTTGAATTTGACTTTAATGTGGCAAAGAACTACAGTACATTTTCCATTTAGAATGAATGTAGTTTAAATGAGGTTTAATTTTAGAACATAGTTATAAGGCACCTTCTGTTTAGAAATCCTGCTGTTTGGATGTGATTGTATTTCAGAGAATCTGCGGTTACAAATTCCATTTTCCCCAGAATGCTGCCATGTGAATGAGGCTTTTGACCAGAACGCTTGCTGTTACCAGCTACCTTCCATTCACAGGACTGCCTTCTGAATGTGCTTTCAATTAGGAAATCTCAATAAGTTCATATTAAAATAAAATTTAAACAAAAAGACTGATTCAATTCTGCAGCTTAGAATTAGCAGGTCATTTTGAAACTTGGTTCCCACTGTTCTTGATGTTGAGAGTCATCAAAATAGGGGAAAAAATAAAAATCATGTGCAAGGAGAGATATTTTAAAATTATCCAGGTTTTTAAAAAATTTGTGCCAAAAGGGCAGACGGTGCAGTCAACACACCCAGGGTCATGCATCTGAAAATCTAATCACAATATCCACGTCCTATCATAAATAATTGTATCTGTAAGCACTTGTTATAATATTGAAAGAAGAAACTAAACAAGTAAGCATAAATCTGTATGTTAGTCATTCAGAATGCAGAGAAGGTATCCTGAAAAGTTAGCAAATGAAAGCAAGAGTAAAGAGCAATAAGGAAATGTCACAAGAATATCATCCTTCCATTCTAGCAATTGAAAAGCACAAGGATTTACAGCATAAAAATCTATGCCACTCTCAATTTGTTGTAATTCCTTCTTCATCTAGTTCAAATAAGCCCTGTTTCAGAAAAATCTCTAGCAATCATCATATTGACACTTCATCTAGACTGAGTGCTAATGAGCCAGGATTTTTCTGCCATAATTTTTACCCTAGAGCTCACACTGTCACAGCCCATCGAAGAAACAGTACCAGGCACACTTTCAATCTAAAAACACTTTCCTCTTTCAGAAGCTTCGGTTTTCGAGTGTAGGGGATTATTTGTTCCTAAATATCTTTTTCCCCACTCTATTTCAATTGTCTATATGACTCGTAATGAAATGAAGCAAGAATAAAAATGTTCCCTTCACTGTCAATTTGTGTCTTTCTTTATCCTTTCCAAAATCTGATTATTTTCATTTTGACCAAGCCCTTTAGAAGTAATGCTCCAATGGCAGCCATGTATATTCCTTATCTTAAAATAAATTACAGGAACTATCTTAGCGAGAGGAAAGAACAAAGTTGTGATACAAGGGAGACAAATAAAAAAAAGTAGTAAAAAAACTATACAGAAGCTACTGAGAAAATCTATTTCATATTATTGGTACTGTCTTAGCTATGTCTTCCTGATGTCTTTTTATTTTCCCTGACTTCATTAGAATTATCACTGTCTTACAATTTTCTCTCTCTCTCTCTCTCTCTCTCTCTCTCTCTCTCTCTCTTTTTTTTTTTTTTTGGTAGTTTTTTCAGAACTCTGAAGCTGACATATTATCCTAGTGGAAATAGCCAAGCCTCACTTCTCAGGTGGAGACTCCTGTTAACAGAGAGCCTTCTGTTTATAATTGAAATGTTTTTTATGATAGAAATCCAAATAAAGTATCATTAAGTATGTTATCATCACTGCGTGCCCTTCCAAGATAGAACAAATCTACTCACCTAAACTGAGCACACACATACACATCCTGAATTTTTTTTTGCCAGTTATTAGACTAACACTTCTAAATAAAATATAAGCATTTTCCTCAATATATAGGTGCTATATAGGTGCTTCTTTTTTGTCTCTTTTCTATCTTTTTGGGTCACCCGGCTACAATCACAGCTATTCTGGACATTTTGAGAGGAGAGTCAATTGATTTTTCCCTGAGTTCAGAATGCATGGGATTGAGAGGAAAGAAAGAATAGTGTTTATCCACTAAGCTCTGTACCATTCAGATCATGATTGGACTACATTTTAGCTATAGAATCTGAAATCTAGAAATAGAGTTGTTTGTATATAGTTTATGTATTTTTTCTGTTGTTTTCTTATCATAGTAAAAATTCCTATCAAAATATTTCAAGGTTGAACTGTGTAGAAATTAGACTGTTCTTTCTCCAAGTCTGGATAATTTAGGGTGGAAAGACATCAGAGCCAGCTGTTGTATTCAAAAAACTTGCCCAAAGGAAAAAAAAATCCCAAAAGGGCAATGGATGATGGTAAAGCAAGTAGAAATAGGATTTGGGGAAGTAAAAATAAGTAATAATGTAGATTCCTCCATACTTTTATTGTTTTTCTCTTGAAGTCCAATGTCATTATATTGCTAAAATAATGTATCATCCATATCCTAATGAGTTAGCCCACTACAGTATGTCTGGTGTGTATTTTTTCTAAGTATTTCGTGCACTGACTATAGTACTTGCCTTATAAGAAGATTGCTATGCCCTTTATGTTCGGCTCCTCAAAAGAATTGCTACATTTGCTGCTTCCACTTCACATCTGCTCATTCTCTCCTAAACTTACTCTGAACAGGTGTCTGACTCACTGCTCCACAAAACTAGCCTTATTAAGGTCACGTTGCAGATTTAATCATCAATTCCCTAAATTCACATCACTCCACTTAGCAGCAGTATTTGATACCTTTGATTACTTTTTCAGCCTCAAAATACTTTCTCCACCTAGCTTCAGAGAAACCACACTCTCTTTGTTCTCCTCCCCACTGAATGACTTCTCCTTTCGGTATTCTCTCATGTTTACCTGTAAACCTGTAAACACTGAAATGATCCAGAGTCTAGGACTTGGACATATTCTCTTTTTAACCTATATCCAATCCCTAAGAAACTTGATGCCATCTCATGGCTTTAAATGCCATATATTCACCAAGACTCTCCAATTTATTTCTTTATCCCAGTTATCTCCCCTGAAGTCCAGATCTATATGGCCAAATGGTTTTTTATATCCCCACTTGAATGTATAATAGGAATCTAATATACAATAGGAATGTATAATAGGAAATCATGGCTGCTGCAGAGACTTGATGTTTGGTAAGGATTTGTGTTTTTACCCTTTAATATAGAGCCAATGAAAACAAGGTGCTTAGTGACAGACTAAATTTCCCTGTAATCCTCTCCCAACCTTACTTCTAGGTTGACTCATGTCACTACATTGGGGTGATAGAATGTAGGTAGGAGCATCACAGTTCGTGTATGGGCTGAAAGTGCACTTTTCTGCTCTGTCTACTGGTAGAGGACAACAGGATGATCTTGAAGCCATAGAATGGTAGAACCATGAAATAAAGGTAGCTCAACTCTTAAAGGAGGGGTATCCAGAAGAATTACCCAATGTAGACATCCACATTGAATTATATGTGAGAAATAAATTCCTATTGTGTTAAGTCATGAGACTGTTGAAAAAATTTGTTTCAGCATTAACAATGATACCCTAATCATTAGGGTCTAATGCAAGTCCAAAAGGCAAATAAATTCTTACCTTACTTTTTCATCTTCCTCCCAAGAAAACAGACAAATTCTGATCATCTATCAGTTGCTGAGCCTGAAAATCTTGTAGCTATCCTAGATTTTTTTTTTCTCTCATACTCCACCTCCATCTATAAATCCTATTAGGGCAACCCTCAAAGTAAATCTATATTCTGAGTTTCTTGTCACATACTTTGGTCTACTCATCATCACAGTTTGTCTGAACCACTGTAATATTGTTCTATTCATCTTTACTATTTCCATACTTGCCCACCTATAATATTCTTTGCACTTGGTGATATTTTTAATGAGCAAGTTATTAACATATATTGCCAGGGAAGCAGACTGCTACCGAGTTGAGTGTAAGGGATATTATTAGAGAGTACCCTGGGGATTATCACCTGTGCAAGAGAAGAAAGCAGGATCAGGCAGAGCAAGAAGGTGAGCTGCAATGCAGTCTCAGGGAAGACTTCAGCTAACCCCATGGGGAGCTCTGAAATTGGCATGGCTTTGCATAATTGTTCCAAGTTTGGGTAGCAGGACTGAGGCTTCATATTCCTACATCAACCAGTCATTCTTGCAGCCTTCCTCTGGAATGAGGTATGGCCTTGAGCAAGGCACCTCTCTTCAGTTAAGGCAATTCTAGGAGAAGACTGATGGCTGAGAGTTTTCTGCTGCCAGCATTTCTATCCCCCGAGGGAATAAGACCAACAGTCCTGAAGGGGGATCTGGAAAGCACATCATGATGTCCAGTGCATCAAAGCATATCACTTCTATGCTGATGACCTTTCAGTGGCTTTCCATCTTACCCAGGATCAAGTTCAAAGTCCTTTTCAGAGCTGTCGAGGCCCCTTAGTAATCTGGCTACTGACTTTATTTATAAGAACAATTGGCTAGATTTAGAATATTGGCTAGATTTAGAATATGGGCAAATAGTTTTCTGACCCCTATTTTAGTCAAATGTTGGCTCAAATGTAGCTTCCACTGAAAGCAGGATAGCAAGTTAATTAAGAAGATTGGTTTGGAATCCACTCACTCTGGAGGTGTCTTTTCTGGCTCTGACAATTGTGATCTGAATAGCCTTAGGTTTCTTGAGTCTTACTTGAAAATGCAGATTATAATAACACCTTCTAAATAAGGCTGATGGTTAAATGAGATAGTACATATAAAACAACTGTAATAATGCATGGCACAAAATTAAGTGCTCAACGAAGAAACAGCTGCCCATCACTCTCAGTTTTCTCACATTACTCAGGATTTGTCATTATCTGACATTTTGTTGTTTATTTAATCAGTTAGTTTTTATTCAGTTACTACATCTTTCTTTTCCTCCACTAGAATAAAGCTTTATGTCAGGAGAGACTGTCTTCTTGGTTCACTGATGAATTACTTGATCCTGCTGAAGTATCTTACATATAGTAGGCCCTCAACAAGTATTTTTGGGTCGATAAATGAATTAAGAGGATTTTTGTACCTTGAGGGCCTTGATACTTGAGATGAGTTCTCATTCCAGGTGCACTAGTAGTGTTGGCCAGCTACTTATCTGAGCCAAGCTGTGGCTTGACAATGGAGAGAGGAGAGCCAACGATGACTCTAAGAAAACATTAGTCCTATGCCTCAGAACTATCTGCATTTTCTTTCTTCTTAACGTTATACTTAAATATATGCATATACATTTAACAATGAGATTCAGCGGGTAGTTATTTGTCATACGTGTAGTACTTCACCCTTGAGTCTTGCTTATTCAGCATCAACATTCCTGAACCAGCATGATGGTGTTAATTTCCTGGAGATACAGGAGCCTCCCCAACCCTCCCATGATCACAATGACCTGGAGTACCCTAAGAAATGTGTTAACACATCTCTAGTTTATCTTGTTTGTAAGTCTTGAGCCCTATTACAAGCAACCGGATTTAAAAAAAAAAATATTTGGTAATCTCTGCTTTATTAAAGTTTCAAGAGAAAAATTAGAATGACTCTTATCTATGATACTCCGTACTGCTCATATCCTAGAAAGCCATCTCTTCCCTATCTGCCTATTAAAACACCATCCAGCTTGGGTTCTACCTCCTCCTCTTAAATTACTGCTGACGTCCACAGTAAACTCCATTCTGTAAATGTACTTGAGTCTACCCTGACCATTATAAGTAAAGTACAACTCTCTCAATACTCCCAGTATTGTTTTTGTTTCACTGATTAATTTATATTTTTCATAAGATGCTTATTATCTTTTAATGTGCTATAATAATGTGCTCTTTTCGTGAATGTATTGTTTACTGCCCACGTCCCTAGAATGTAAGTTCCAGAGGGCAAAGATTTGTCTGTTTAAGTAACTGATATGTCCTGAGTGGGTACCCAGAGAGTATCTTACACATAGTGGGCTCTCAATAAGTATTTGTTGAGTGTATTATCATTAACACACTGCCATTCTGTTCAGCTTTTACCTCGTTCATATCTTTTTCCAGTGACTAAATGTGTATGTCCTTATTTTCTCTCCAAAATCAGACCATGAAATTGAAGAACATCGGGTCTCTTCCCAACACCTTCTCCCGCTGCAACAAATGCCAAGAATAATATTACATAAATATTAGAAACTCAATCAACATTTGTTGAGTGATTGAATAAAAAGATAAATAAATGGTGGCTTTAGGATATTATTTAGTATTTCATAACCGTGACAGAGCTAAACCTATGGGGTTTTGCTGTTGTTGTTGTTATTTAATATTTGTTTCTGTATTTAATATAGAGTTAAGTTTTTACTAATATATGTTCAATATTTTGTTTAGAAAAATAGTAACCTCTAGACAGGAACAACTGTTTAGCTGTAAAAACCCTGAGTAAATTATTAGCACAAGTGAATATTATCAGAAGCCCTGAGGCATCAACACTGCTGGGCCAAGCTAAAGATTTTGGGAAAGAAATTATTATTCCAGAACACAGTGTTTTCCAACCATTTCTGGAAATCATTCAGCAACATAAAATTATATTTATTACATTCATGTAAGGAGTTGACTTTTATTTTCCATCTTCTCTTAATGAAAAAAAGGAAAGGTAAATTGCATCATAATTATTGTGAAATTTCATGGTCAAGGAAAGTTTAAATTACATATTTATCTGTGCAATAGTTCAGGAATTCTAAGGGGAAATAAATTCAATTCAAAATTCATCTGATACCAGTTTAATTATGGAAATTACAAAATTCCAAGTTTTCTGAATCTAGCTTCCTATCTTGATTTAGAATTACATCTAAGGAAACCAAAGATTTTGCAAATATTTTTAGTTTATCTTCAATTTTTAAAATATCTAGAACATTGTTTTTATGTTCACAATAATTCAATTGTTTCATTAATATAATTTTGAATTCAAGGGAGAGAGAAATCCCGTGGTCTAAATATAAAACAATGCTGTAACTTTAGGCTTACTATAGTTTCAAAATCATGTAGCCAAATATAAAGATAGTGACATAGACAAATTGCTAATATATTATATTTCAAGTGGTAGGATAATTCTAATAATTAATTCCATGAGAGTTAAAAGATCTATAGAAATTTATTTACAGAATGTTACATTTTTCCCACACAATTGCTGAGAGTGGTTTAGATTATCTACTTTTAAACTTTAAAACCATTGAAAAATGTAGCTGCATTTTAAAACTACATATTATCACTATTTCTCTAAATTGGGAGATATTTTCTTTTTTCCTAGAAAAAAAATGAATGTTTTTATGAAGATAACAAAATTCACTCAAAAGCACAAATGTATTCTAAATGCTAAAACTTAACACTTAAATCTGCTTTACATTCAACATTATTTTCTCTAATTCTAACCACAGTATAAACCTAAGTTGTTTGTCTGAGGCTCTGGTCCCTAAAGAAGAAAGGTCCCTTTTTAATAATCTCTGCATATCTTCACTTTAACTCATGCTTCATGCGAACTTCCAGCAATATTAATTATGCAAACTTATGATGTTCCTTGGTATTCCATGTATAGGAATAAGCATAAAATATGTACTTCTAACATAACATGCAGAATCCAAGCAGATCTTAGGTGTTATAAAATATATTCATTCTTCCTTTAACCCTCCTTCCTCCTTCATTTCTTCACTCTATCTTTCTATTCCATTTTCCCACTCTTCCGTTCTTTTCTTTTCTTTCTTTTTTGGTTTACCAATTTTATTGTAACCACAGTCAATCAACTTATCATTTTCGTATGCAACACATAATAAGTGCAATGTTTAAGCTCTGGCAGGGGCATTTAGTTTTTTGTTATTTATTATTATTTAGTATTCTGTTACTTATTTCCAATGTATTTTCTGTTATCTTTGAATCTACCACTGTGATAGATTTGGAAACAAATGCAATTTTTACCACATTTATACACTATGTAAAGTTTAAAACAAATAATATGCTTAGAAATTACATATTATAGAAATACTAGTATCACCTTCTTACAAATACAGTAAATAACTATTAAACATGCATATATTTTTTGTATAAAAACATTATCTGTCTGTCACTTGTCAGTGTTAATATTTATAAATTAACAGGCTCGTGCATTAATTGATGCAATGAATTAGAAGTGAAAATTTTGTCCTGAAGAGACATGGGAAACATATATTAGTGTTTAGTAAGGGTAGATGATTGAAAATAACAAGCCGGAACCCAAAAGGAATTACAGACCAATGTGCCTCCCTTGCAACACACACACATACACACAGTAATTTGGGGTGTACAGGAAAACCCCAGGTGATTAATAAACAATGGGTACCTCCCCTGGAGCAGCCACTGTATAAAGCATGATCCACTCATATGTTGTGGGTGGTAAACCTGAGCTGCTTTGTGTATTTGAATTGTGTGTCTGGACTTGAGCTTGTCACTCTGCCCAGAGTATCAGTATTTTAGAAGTGATTCTTGAACACAGGCTGATCAGTAGAACTTGGGTGGTCAGTTTCTCTCAAATGGTCAATTTATCTGAAATAGTCCTCTGTTTGAACCTTTGGATTCCAACATACAAGCAATGCTTTTTCATTATGAAAATTCATCCCAATCTCCATGATTGAAGGACTTACCTTTGTTTTGTCCATATCTGTCTATATCCTACCCTTCCTGTGGGTATCACCAATGCTCAAGAGATAACTCGCAGGTACAGAGTAGGAATGGCCATGGGGAAGAATCCACGATGAGCAGTATGGTTCATGACCTGCCTATTTTCTTACACCCACAGACCCCTACTCACAATGCAGTGTTTCTTCCACCTCCTGAGCTTTGTCAGTGAAACATGGTGTGAGCTACTGTACCTATCCGTTTAAAACAACCTTCAATTCCAATCAGATGTCTAGGGTTTGACCCCTCTTCATTCCCTATTAATACTCCTTGGGCAAGTCATTAGTATTAATGACTTGAGTATTAATCCTTTCATCTTTAAAGTGGTGGTAATGACAATACCTATCTCAGAGTTGTGAATTAAGTGACATCTGACTAATAAATCCCTTGGCACAGAGCCTGACACAGACTAAGCAAATCATGAAAGGTAGCTGGTATCATATTTAATGTTTATATGATTATTGTTATATTCTTAAATATTAATTAACTGTATTAAACAAGTAAAAATCAAGCCTAGTAGAATTTTTAAAAGGCAGTGAAAATTAGGTATAGCTAAATTTAGTGAGCATGATGTAAAGACAGATCCCATGGAACCTCAATAAGAGAACTGGTACTAGTCAGCTTCCTCAGCCTGTTCCTCTATTTCCAGTTTATTCTATCTATTGCAACAATGTAACTTATCTTGAGATTATTTTTTTTTCTTCCCTGAAGTCACCGTGTGGCCTTTGTAAATATTCCACCCTCTGTCATTAGCCTTTATTCCTGCCTTCAGGCCTAGGGCTCCTTCTTCTACTATAGGATCAAAGTCCCACTATTCTTTCCCCTAGCTCTCCTCAAATTCACATGAGCACGTAGTCAATGAGTATCTTATCATAGGTACAGTCCGTTGTAAATTTGTTAGAAAGTATATTTTTCTTCACATCACTTTACTCTTCCTTTTGCCATCCCATACTGAGAATCAGAAGAAAGAATAAATACACTGAAAATTTTATCAACCACAAATAAAACCACTATTGAGACTCGTGTGATTAAATTTTTAATATTTCCATTGCATGATCACAGTTTAGTGCAGGACACCCTAAGTGAGAATGTGGTTTATAAAGCTGTGAGAACAAACCAGAATACATAGTTTAATATTAGACATTATAATGCAATTGAATAGTATTTCAAGACTTTACCTCACACAATAAGAAATGTACAAAACATTTTGGAAAATTATAGTTTACTTTCCACCATCTTGCAAGAATAATAGTTAGGTTCCAAAATAGGTTAAGAATGAGGAATTAAAAATGACCTATTAGGTACAATGTACACTAAGTGATAGGTTCACTAAAAGCTCAGATTTCACTGCAACACGATATATGCATGTAAAAATCTATACTCATACCCCTGAAATTTATACAATTGAATAGATAAATAAACTCCTTAGAAATTATGAATTATAACTCATAGAAATTAAAGTAAGCAATGCTTAACATCACATACTATTATGTAAAAATTATATTCATAATATTTGTCAAAATGAAAATTAAATATTATTTGCAATTTAATTGAATAACTATTTTATTTTTGTTGCATTTTCATTATTTAGACTTTATTTTGAATATCTAATAAACATGTAGAGGTCAAAAAACATCCTTTCCTTTTTTGCTTTAAAATTTAATTTCTAGTAAATACACAATTATTTATTTTACCCAAAAATTAAAGTAAATTTAGTATTTAGTAAACAATACAATTATTCATGCTTTTATAATTATCAATGAATCAATGGATCCAAATTATCTTGCCATACAAAAATAAAAGTGAATAATAATTTAAAAAATGCATTAAAACAAATGCAAAATGTATCTTTCCAGATTTTGATTTAGCTAATTAGAAACACCTATCAGAAGAGTTATTCAGCAATCAAGGAAAAGGCTTGGTTTTAGAAGCCAAATGATCTTGATATTTGGAAAAGCAGCAGAGCAGTAATTTCACTGCTGTCTTTATGAGTGCCTTGCTTAAATTGGGTATTGATGGGTTTGGTCTCCATTGCTAAATGGATAAAGAAATCTTTGCTCAAAGCAATTAAAAGGACTAAAAGGGATGATAAATAATGATATGTCTATAAAAAAGAAAAGTGATGTGTAAGAGGCTTGTCAGTTAATATTACTTCACAATAGCAGCTCTAGCTAGATTTGATTACATTGTTATGCAACAGTGATAGTCTCTGAGAAATGAATGAGTCACATACCTGCTTTGTATTGCCATTTAGGCATTGAATCACTGATGTTTTGTGCTGCACCATTTTCTGAGAACCTGTGTAGATCACCACAGGAGTCAAGACATTCTTAAACCATTTGTTTTTATGTTATTCTCTTTTAATCTCCTCTGTTTACATTTGAATTGGTGGATTAAGTTTAACAATATTCAGACAATTCAAATTTTATGTGGTTTTTTCAGTTTCCCTGTCAATGCAGTAGTAGGTCTAGTTACCAATTTCAGAAAATAGATGTGACCTCTTTTCCCCATAGAGCTGCATGAATGAATAGTGTGATGATTGGGAGCAGGAGTCCCTCTGCCCAAAGATTATGCTCTCTCTGCTGCAATCCACCCAGCACAGCAATCCATGATACACATCCCTCTCTACAGTGTTTGTCCACAAGGACTGGCTTTATATCACCCTCCTATGTCTCCTTTAGGAGAACACTACACAGCTATCCAATCTGTCTTTTCAACTCTCTGAGAACAAATTACAGACCTACAAATTGAGTCAACCCATATACAGTAGTAGCTCAATTCCAAGCTCTGTTAGTCACAGAAAAACTATTTCCCAGTATTGCAATGTTGGTGCTGGTGGTGGTTTCCAAAAGCAAAGCAACAGGGATATATATATTTTTGTATGCCCTTGAAGAACTTCATCTAGGTGCCCTGTGCAAGGCCATCTCTCTTAAGTTCACCGAAAGTAGTTTGGTTATCTGGCTGTTATCTATTCTCTTGACAATTGTAGCATAGCAAAGTTGACTTTTTAAGATGAAACTTCTCCTTCCGAAGGATGTATATTCCAGGTTATTATTTTTTAAGGCATTACCTTTATAACTCTTTCAGTATTAAATGTGATGTCTAAGTTGCTTGCATGTTGTTTGTTAGGTAAATAAGCATAATGGGAACCTTGCAACATGATCTAGATTGTCTACAAGTCCACTGGAAGTACAGGCACTGGCTAACATGCCCCAGTTCTAACTCAGCCTTGCACCCAGCATGGAGGGGAGAAAATCATTCCCCAAGATTCTCCAATGTTCTCTGGTTGGTTTAGGGGAAGTCTTAATAGTCAGGAAGTGAAGCCAGTTAAGAAAATGTGAAGTGTCTTAGGGAATAAGAAGGAGCTGAGGAGTATAGCTTCAGGAATAATTACTAAGAACATGTGAATTTATGAGAAAGTGTCCATATGGCCAGTTAGTGAAATCAATTCCTATCCTCTTCATACTAGACACCAATGTTACCTGTTAGTATCCTGACTAACAGGTTATATTAGTGTTTCTTAGGTAAGGCAAATCTTAGAATATTCTCTCAGATAAATTTATATTCTTAATTATTTTTAAATGATTAAAATAATGTCAAAAACATAAGGTGATCAATAAATACTTGTGTTGACTATAGTCAAATAACAGCAGATAACATTCACTGCACACAGTCTCATTGATATTACCTACAGACATAATTATCTATACATCACCTTGTCAAGATGCTCATAGTCTCATAGAAGAGGGAATAAGGGTAAATACACACAAGTCCAATAATACACCGAAACTAATATTCTTTTAAAAAGCTGTTAACTAACATTAATTAAGATATTGCTAAATGCCAGGTGCCTTTCTAAGTGTTTCACTCATTTAAACTTCTCACCAACCTAAGGGATATGCATTATCATTATCTCTATTTTGCAGAAGAGAAAACTGAGGCACAAGGAAGTGACGTAACTTAGCTTGCCGATATCCCCACAGCTAGTGTCTGGTAGAGCAGGATTTGAATCAGGTAGTTTGACAGTCTGACACTTGAACTCTAACAATAACATAAATGCGCTTTCTTAGAGGTTGTTTTATGGTGTGCGGGGCTCAACAAAAAAGAGGAGAAAGAAGAGGTGACTAATCTGGAGCTATTTTAGAAGATGTGACATTTCAGGAGAATTCAAAATATGTTCAGCAAAATGTTTGATCTCTCCTTAGAGTCCATTGATATAAAATGTTTAATTCATTTTATCCTTATTTCTAAGGTATCCCACCCGTTAACCTTGCTTATTCTGGATTACACAGTGATTCCTTTCCTTTCTGGTCTCAAATGTCAGAACTTGACATGAGGAGGATCACTTTGGGAATTGGAAAGCCTAATGTACTATTATCTCCTCCAAAAGATTTGCTTCAAATTAAGCTTGCAGATGTCCCTTACGTCAGAGTAGGAAAATTATCTTTTCATATGAACATTCCATATGGTTCAGATTACAGTTTAAGACAATCTGATATACTCATATAACATGGCATCAGCATGATGATTTCCAATCTAGGGAGGAAAAATAAAATACGGATTTTTCTGCTCTTGATGTCTGTGGTATAGACTTCCTTCTAACTCTAATGGCTTAAATAATTGAACTTCAAAATATATTTGGGTGTATATACCCACCACATTTTCTAATAATCTGATCAGCATTGAGAGTATTTAAGCAAATGCTATATTTAACAAAATCTACAAGCCACCAGCAATAATCCAAAGTTCCTTGTCTTTGAACTTTGCTTGAGGATTCAAAGTACTATTTCTGCTAGACTTTAAAATGCCTAGTAGACATTATATGACACTGCACAAAATATATAAGACTATAGAATCAAAAATACAGAATGTGCATCCACTAAATAACTATAATTCAAGAAGTACTATTAGTGCTCCGATTTTCTTATCTTTAAAATGGCAGTACTTATGTTTATGTCAATTGTTATTCAGGGGAGGAAGAGCAATAAAAAAAAAGAACTCTCCGGATAATGATAGAAAAGTGAGAACAAGTCATGTTAGGGTGCTTGAGAAGTCAAAATCATTCGAATCTTCCTCATCATAAAAGAAGAATTAAATAAAAAATAAATGGTTTCTTGATTGGTATCATTATACAATTACAAATATATACATGTACTGCTGCGATACCAAGGCTTGCTTTTCACCATACAGAGAATATATATTCCATTTAAACAAAACAGTTCTTTAAATTTAACCCTTCTTGTTAGTAGATTTGTCCTGAAGATACAGAATGAAGAATTTTATTTTTCTGTACACACTAGTGTTGGCTTTTAAGAGTATACATTCTGAAAGAAGTATCTTTCCAAAGTGTTATAATAAAGTATTACACTTCTTCACAGAACAATGATGAATTCCCTCTCCACCAAGATTTGGTTCTTATGCTGAGATAGATGACACCACTTTTCATGAGTGAATATATGAAAACATTTATTATTCACATAATGAAGCTTTCCGGGTAGAGTGGCTCCTAAGTAGGTCCAAACACAGAAAAGAGAGAAAATGGAAGGGAGACTGGCGTAGGGTGTTATGGTGGTTAGGAGGTCAGCAAGAGTGAGGACACCTACACTTCCCTCTGGCACTCAAGCAGAGATTGCCCTGACAGCGTAATGGGCTTGCTTACACGTGTGATAAAGGGGGAAGAGGAGAAGGTGAGGCTTAAAATCTGTCAGCATTCAAGCATCAAAAATTTGAGTCTGACTCTATTATATACATATAAACCACTTTGGAAGTGAGGCAGGAGGATTAGTAGAATATGATGTCAGGATGGGCCAGATCCTGGAGACCTTCGGAGGCTGTAGGAAGGACTTTGGAATTACCTCTAGCTGTAACAAGAAGACATAAAATAGCTTTAAGCACAGAAAAGCCACAGTGTGATCTGCATTTTTAAAATGCTGCCATTGACTGTTTGGCAGAGAATGGGTTGCACAGAGGCAATGGTACAATGAGGGAGGCCAGTTAGGATGACAAAAATAATCAAGTAAGAGGAGACAGTGGCTTGCACCAGACTGGTAGCATCACAGATAGGGAGAAAATTGGTGATACACATTTGTAGGTAGAGCCTAGAGGACTGTGGAAACATGGAGGTGGGAAGAAAGGGAAAGAGTGAGAAAACCCTACGTTTTTGACTGTAGCAGTCAGGTTTATGGTTGTATAATTTATAGAAATGAAGCTTTTTGCCAAAAAAAATCAAATAAATATTTGTTAAATGAAAAAAGACATTAAATATTCATACAAAGGGAGACTCTCTGAATATCACAACTGACACTTATACACATATTAAAGAACAATATTTATAAATCTGCTAATTATTTAAAGGGTTTTTTAAGGATATTTAATCAGTTATTTCTTCATCTAAAGTAACATATCTTATTGCTTCATAATAGTTTCCCCAATTATCTCATCTCTAAAAGTGAATGAAAAAAACCAAAATAAAATAAAATAAAAATGAATGGATTGTGATTAATTGCTTCCAGAGTCACTTTCTACTCAAACTCTATGTCACTCTGATTCAAGGTGTGCAGAGACCAGTTGAGGTATGATATGTAAGACACAGGCGTTGCCAACATAGAAAGGGAGCTTTGTGTTCAAGAATGATGGATGAATCCAAAGTTCTTTCCTGAGCCTTGATTACTTAGGTCCTGAGCCTTGATTACTTAGGTCTTTGATGTTTCTGCATTGTCAGCTAAGAATAAATTCTATCTTTTACAAGAAGGTCTCTAATGATAACAAATGGTCAAATTCAACTTGGCAAAACCCCTTTTCTCAGAGTATTCTTTCTGGAGACTGATGATGCCCCATGTGCCCACCTGGTCTACAAAAGATATAACATATAGGATGAGTGAAAAGGAACAGGAATGCCATATCTTAGATAAATTTCTTTTCATTGAGGTTACCCACTTTCCAAAGGCCATGATATTTTACATTACATTTTAGCTGATTGGGCTGCCCTATTTATAAGAAAATCAAAATGAATATTACCAAAGGGACTTCAGGAGCCAAATAGCTTGACCTTAAAAGGTGCTGCTGACCTCTGAACCAGCCTGTCTCCATTGTGTCCCTTAATGTTGCATGAATAATAAATAAAACTATATCACCAGAGGCCTACTCAGGGTGCTGTGTAAGCCAAAGAATGTAACAGCACAGCAGAGCCTGAGTCTGAAAGCTAATAAATCAAGAAATAGTCTATGTAGTAAAACTGCAACAGTAGCATGGCTGGTTGATAGCCATGACAGGTACACTGAATTAAATCAGAAAAAAAAAAAAAAGAAACAATAGTGTCTCTTTGTTTTATTCCTTTTAAATCTAATTGAAGCAGAAATACAAGTGTTTACCATTCTTTTAGCAAAATAGACTTTTCGAAAGATGGATGTATTCACCTGTGTTATACATAAAACATATATTATGTCAGCAAGCACTAGATTTCTCTCATGGTTAGAAGTTATATGATTTAAAACTTATTCCTTAAATTCAGTAGTTAAGGCAGGTGAATCATTTCTCTGCCAAAACGTAGAGAAATAGAGGTGATTTTATTGATGTATTCGTTTAGAAAGCCCATGATACCTCATTAACTAAAAGAGCTATATAAAACTGCAACAGTTTGCAGACTATTATGTCAGTCTCATTAGGGACTAAGTAAAAGCATTGCAAACCAATTCATGAGGATCACTAGAAGATAACCAGGTGAGGGCTGTGGTGTAATGCTCACAAACAATGCATTTATGTATAATTGATATTTGCTTCAGTGCATCTTTCCATTCCAAAGTTCATTGAAAATCTGAACGCTGTAACTGATCCAGGTTTCTGAGAGTGAAAATTTTCATAATAAGTGAAGAAATGTAAACCAAAATATATAGTTGTACAAATTTGATGAGTCCCCAATGTAAACTGTAAAGAAATTCCTTTGTAAAATAAAATACGTTGTTTTAAAACATTGGAATTTAAGAAAACTTACTAAAATACAAATAACGTAAATATCTATCCTAATTTTCTGATGTCTTTTAAACCTTGTTTTAATTGTTTATTGTATTTTAAAAGCTGCTATTATAACTAGAGACAGATTGTATATGAAGAGAAAATCTCTATGGCCAGGATTCTAGGATTCCAGTTATGGCTGTGTGATACTTAGCCAGTTACTTAATCTCCCTTTGACCCAGTAATCTCATCTGAAGAATGAAATCTAATGATAGTACCTACCTCTTAGGATTTTGGGGAGAATTTCATAAATGAATACAATTGTAATTCTTATAATAGTGGCTGGAATATTATAAATTATGATAATATAATAGCTATGTTTATTGTATCCAATGAGGAGTTTTCATCTTTTATATATCAGGGACTTCTTTGGAAGTCTAGTGAAATGTTTCGCATAAAAGTGTTTAAAAAATAAATGAAATAAATATGATTACAAAGGAAACCAATTACACTGAAATATACTTTAATCCACACATTCTCAAGCCCATAAACACAGGGTAAGCCCCTGAGCTATAGATTATCAAATAAATTCTGTTGTTATTCATCCCTTTAGGGCATTTTCCCCCTTATAATTCACTCTGTATTCATGCAGGATCATTAACCAACTTATTGTGCTTAGTGTGCAATTTTATTGTTCACTTAGAAGAATATGGGAATTTTTATTCTTTTATTCTAATTCTATTCTGAAATGTAGATTATGTCACACATACATGTATATTTCCAAACTTTTTCCAATATCTATGTATATATATAAGATAAATGCCCGAGACATAAAATTCCCCAAAATAGACCATTCCTAAATCAAATTATGTAGAACCATTTGAAATATTTAAATTTTGTGATATTTTAAAATAATAAGATAAAACGTTGTCATAAGACCCAAAACATCTGTAATATAATAACATTTCAGTGGTAATATTAAATATATACCAAGAAAGAAATATTTTTCAAAGATATCACACAGAAATGGGAAAAGATTGGCTTATATAAGAACTATGAAAATTTCATAAAAGTGTCCTAAATTCCTATAACTAGATGTAGCAAAAGACACAAAGAAGCCAATAACAGGTCAGATACAGAGTGGAAGGAAATAAAATATGCAAACAGATAAGGTTTATGAAGCTTTTAAAAAGAAAAAGAAATAAATCTTACTGAAGATGCACTGCTAAGCACTGAAAAAATTCAGTAAGTAACATTTTCAGTACATTCCACTATAAAACAGGTGCAATTTTGGGCAATAATTGCTATAGTGCCCCATGTAATAATTCTATTAGTTAAAAGTTCTAGCAGTGGAATTGATTTACATTATCAATTTTAAAACCTATAAAATAAATAAGGCAGTAAAGTACATTTTCATTTTACAAATGAATGGATTGAGAGACAAGTGAGAAATATGATTTGAGCTAAGACTTTGAGATCTTGAGACATGTCAGTCAACATGCTTTTAAAATAAGTTGCCAAATGATTATACACGGAGATTAACACACCTGAAAAAGTGGTTACATAATAGTTTTAGCATTATTTTATTCACACCTCCAAAAGTACTGAAATTATTTTCAAAACAATGAAAAACCTCTGATGATGTAATAGCATTTCATCAACATGATACTAAGTGCACTTTGCAAAGGAAACTTTGAATGAAAAAAATCACTATTTTATAGAATAGGTACATCATTGTTACTAATGATTGTTTAAAGGAAGCCTAAATATTAAGCAGAAGCTCCATTCATTTGTTTGTCTCTTATATTTTAATTTGAATTGAAATAAAGTATTATTTAAACACATAGAACATACTCCTTTTCTTTTAGAAGATTTTTTGGTAAATAGTGAAAAGGATTCAATTTCTTCAGATCACTTTTAGTTTTAGCACCTTTTCTCCCCATTTAATTACAAATAAAAAAGAAAGCTTACACTTCAGATCCAATAAGAAGAAGGGGAGTAGATAATTTCTATCTGTAACCAATTTCTCTTCAAATTCTATTTGGATCAGTTCAACAAAAATGCCAAGGCTTGTAATTTACATAGTGAAGTCAATTTCAAACTCCCCTGAATTACACAATGCAGGATAAAATGAAGACCGCAGAATGTTTTAGAAGACCAAGGGA
The DNA here is from genome assembly GCA_963574885.1 of Lepilemur ruficaudatus. Lineage (NCBI taxonomy): Eukaryota > Metazoa > Chordata > Mammalia > Primates > Lepilemuridae > Lepilemur > Lepilemur ruficaudatus. Next base: position 13,283 of record CAUYRT010024250.1, on the reverse strand, counting down.
CACTCAATCAAAATGTCTACTTTCATCTATAATGCTGTATATCAAAATCTTAAGTGTCCCTGCTGTGTCAAAGCTACAAATCCCCATGCCCCCTCCCTACACACAAGCATGTACCTTTGGAAAGAAAGAATTTTACTATTTCAGAAGGACTTAGGAGTAAAGGTTCTGTTATCTAATGAATGATATAGAATCTCCCATAGAAAGATGTTCATATATACAGTTTAGCAAAATTTCTTATACACAAACACATTTGTATTTAGCTTTAGGTTGTTTATAGACGAGTCTATGGACCTTCAATTTAGCAGCTGTAAATTTAGGTTTACTGTCAGCCTGTTCTAAAATAAGACATCTTTGTCTGACCAAGATCAATTATAATTAAAGATATCAGCTCCCAAAAGATTAAATACTGTGGCTGTTTTTAAATATGGCCAACATAAGCATATACAACAAGCCAATTAGGTATTTAAAAACTACAATAAAATAACAAACACATATGTACAGGCGTACACACATGTGAACTGACACACACATGCACAAATAGTAGGTTCACATCTAGTTGTGAACAGTTTGCAATCTCTGTGGAATATAATATTTAAAAAGTAAATAAAAGCCTACGCATTGCTCTGCATTCTCACTACTATTTCTTGGCTATTTCCTTGTACATAGGACAGAACCATTATAGAAATATTTTTCAATCAGGTTTTTGGACTTTAGCTCTGCATACCAAAGCATGTTAAGCAGACATTACCATGTATTCTTTCTGTATTTTATCAGCCCAAACAAAAGTTGCCAGCAGATCGGTCCAAAACAGTTATTTTACTATATCTTAAAAAACACAATGCAGGTATATTCTGTGGCTGTAACTAATCTTATGGTTTTCTGGTCATCATTTTCTATCCTCACTCATCAATAGTTGAAATCTTCTAAATTTTCTTTTATTGTTAGTGAGCTGAGTATAAACCCTAAAGCTAAACTGGAAGGATCAGAATCTTGTCTGGTTCTACTACTTACCAGCTGTAGGTAACCATGGGCCAGTTACTTAATTTCTCTGCACCTAAGTTTATCATCTCTAAAACAATAATCATTAATAACACACACATTATAGGCTGTGGTGGGGTGGGGAACTTGTGGTCTTCTTATTGCAAGATTGTTTTTTGTTAAGCACCAAAGGAGGCAAAAAAAGCTTCTGCTACACCCCTTTTAATAAAAGGATTTGTTGTTCTGTAAAATTTGGATTTAGATTCAGTCAAAAGGCCATACAACTTAAGGACCTAGAAGGCCACACGCAGCCTTAAAAATGCAGGAAATAGGGCCTGGCATGGTGGCTCACGCCTGTAATCCTAGCACACTGGGAGGCCAAGGCAGGTGAATCGTTTTGGCTCAGGAGTTCGAGACCAGCCTGAGCAAGAGCGAGACCCCATCTCTACTAAAAATAGAAAGAAATTAGCCAAACAACTAAAAATATGTAGAAAAAATTAGCTGGGCATGGTGGCACATGCCTGTAGTCCCAGCTACTTGGGAGGCTGAGGCATAAGGATTGCCTGAGCCCAGGAGTTTGAGGTTGCTGTGAGCTAGGCTGACACCACGGGACTCACTCTAGCCCAGGCAACAACGTGAGACTCTGTCTAAAAAAAAAAAAAAAAAAAAAGACTGCAGGAAATAGTGTCTACTCCCCCCAAAATGCTTTGTAACTGTTGTTATGATTATTCATTTACTCATAAGCCAAGGCATGGAGAAAATTAAGTTAACACAGATTCAGTTAAGAATATACCAAAATTAGCAGTGAGAAACATTGATTCCTCAAGACGATACGTGATAAAAGTGTCGAAGAAACAAAGTTCTTTGTACCTCTCTTAGAGAGTCGCAGCCATCAGCTTATGAAAAGCTCTAAGAAGTTAATACCTATTTTAACCCATATTTTCCCAAACTTATTTGATTATATAAACCAATTTTGTCTGCTTGTTTATAGCATTTGAGTGGAAAACTTTCACTATTGTGGAAATAATATTTCTCCAGTAGATTCAAAACAGGAAACAAAAGTAGAATAAAAGCAAGATTGAAACAACAATAAGAACTTTTATGCTGTCTGTGTGGCAGCATCAGGGGCCGCGTCATTCAGGTCCAACTTCCCGGACTACTTCTTCTTTCTCACTGACCTTCATTTAATATATCCACAAATACTGTTCATTTCACCTCACATACCTTCAGAATTCAACAACCACTTTTGGCCTCCCCAATGATACTTGTAACCTACCATCATTTCTCAGCTGATTTATTAAAATAGTGTTCTAGATAATCAGTCTCTAAATGCACATATGGAAACAGAAACTTAAATATAAGAAAACCTATCAGGTAATTATTACCACTGCATCCCATATTCTCACACAGGGGTGAGTCCTTCCTCCAATGCTAATCCCCACCTCAAATGGTTCCCTCTAGCCCCACATTTCAGTTCTTAATATGTAACTTTAACAGCTTAAATGTGCAGTTTAACTGTTTTCCTTTGCTTGCATGTGCTATCATATACGGTATACCTGCTCTTGTATTGTTAGGCAATTAACACAGACCTTAAGAACCATAACCACATTCTTCTTTACGGGCATTAGAACTTAGAGAATAGCACTTCAGATGGTTTTTCTAAAAACAAAGAAGATGAAGTGGAATAATGTGTAAAAGTGTTCCGTGAAAGTGTTTTAAGGATATTCTGAAACCAATTTTAAAGCCAACACTAAATGCACAGGATTAGAACTAAGCAAGAGTCACTAAATTCTATAGCTCTTAAAAAATAAATTAGGTATCGTTATTCCAAGTTTCAATCTCTTGTCAACAGAAGATGGGAGGGGGAGGTGACTCAAGCCCCAAATCTGCAGGTAAAGCTGCTCTCATGCTTCAAAGAGAGCTCACACAAATCAACCGTGTGCAGGAGATTTCTACTCACACATTCATCATGTGACTTCCATCCTGACATATCACATATAATTCAATCAAACACTAGAGACAACCCTGCCATAACCACGACACTGTATGATTCATGATGATATTGCAGAAAATAAAAAAAAATTTTTAGAAAGACGTTAGGAATAATCTATTCGCTATGATAATATGAGTAGCAATAATAACAACTGCTAGTTATGAAGTATCTACTGCCTTAGTTAGGACCTTCACATACACCATTTTTAATGCTCAAAACAGTTTCCAAAAAAGTCATTCGTACTCCATGTTAGAGAAGGCAAAACAGATTCCGAGGAATTCAATACATACCTGTAATCAAGTAAGTGATAGAACTGAAATTAGCTTCCAGGTCTATCTTATTTCAAAACCTTTATTCTTTAAACCATGTTAAACTTCCTCTAATATTTGAACTTAGTAAGTCCTTTACTAATAGTTATTGAATACATTCTAAATCGAAAGCAAAGAAACTCTTCCTGACAATTATTAATCTAAACTGGCACGTATACAGCTCATAATAAAAATTACAAAGGAGAATAGATGTGAAATTATCCTTGTCATAGACTCTATGAAAATGATAAGTTTATTTTCGTTTGTATAAATAGGATTGGAAAATGTTAATGAATTAAACTTATATCTTTAATTATTGTTAACAAGTACCCAAATACAAACTTTCGGGAAAAACGTTAGATGAAACTTCCTATTTCTATAATTCTAATTACTTGTTATATGCGGCCATTATAATAATATTTCCAAATTTCCTAAGTGTTATAAGCTTAACATAGGAAAATAAACAACAAAGGAAAACAACAAAATTTCATACATTTTTATGTGCAATACGTAGAAAACATTTTTGTTCCTTACCTTATATTGACCTTTCTGTATTCATATTCAAGTTAAAACAGAAAACTGATTATAGCAAACCTTTGTAAATGTCAAGGGAGAATACGGCCATGCCTCAAAGCACAGAAAACAAATGAAATATATTGTAATAAGTTCTATAGTAAGGATGAGTTCAAAGAGATTTTTGGAGCCCCAAGGAAAGAGTAATGCAATCTGCCCAAGATGGAGGAGTGGGAGTTGATAACCAAAAGGCCTCGGAGAGAAGATGCAATTTGAGTTATGCCTTGAAGGACAGGTGAATTCCACTGGGTTGAAAGAAGAAAATAAAATTCTAGGCAGTGAGATCAACATGAACAAAGGCCCAGAGGAACAAGAATGCATGGCATACTCATTGCAGTGTTGTGATTCTTGGGGTCTATGATACAGGGTTCCTGGAAGTAAGCTACAAGGGGTAAGTCTAAAGGACTGACTGTAGCTTTGAACATTTTCATGAAAATATTGGATTTTACTAGGTAAATATTTAATAAGCGGGGAAGCAATGAAGCTTTTGCATAAAAAAAAATTTAAATCTATAATTTCTCAAATAACTTTACCAGAATAATTGAGGATAGATTTGAGGATAAAACTATAGACATACGTCACTTTATTGCTCTTTGCTTTGTCATGCTTTTCATCTATACATGTTTTTTACAAATTGAAGGTTTGTGACAACCCTGTGTCAAGCAAGTGGAACAGGCTTCATTTTTCCAACAGCACGTGCTCACTTTGTGTCTCTGTGTCACATTCTGGTAGTGCTCACACTATTTCAAACGTTTTTGTTGTTACTATATCTGTTTTAGGTGAACTGTGATCAGTGATCTTTGGTGTTACTATTGTAATTGTTTGGGATGCCATGAAAGGCACCCACATAAAATAGTAAACTTAGTCTGTAAACATTGTGTGTGTCCTGACTGCTCCACACACTGGCCATTCCTCCTCTTTACTCCCTCTCTTCAGGCCTCCCTATTCCCTTAGACAGAACAAACATTGAAATTAACCCAACAAATAACTCTACAATAGCCCCTAAATGTTCAAGTGAAAGGAAGACTCGCATATCTCTTGGTTTATGTCAAAAGCTAGAAATTAAGCTTAGTCAGGACGGTATGTCAAAAGCTGACATAGGCCGAAAGCCAGGCTGCTTGCACCAAACAGGTAGCCAGGTTGTGAACGTACAGGACAAGTTATTTAAGGAAGTTAAGTATGCTACTCCATAAATGCATGAATAATAAGAAAGCAAAAAGCCTTATTACTGATGTGGAGAAAGTTTTAGTGGTCTAGAGAGAAGATTCATACCAGCCACAGCATCCCCTCAAGCCAAAGCCTAATTCAGAGCAAGGTCCTAACTCTGCTCAATTTCATGAAGACTGAGAAAGGTGAGGAAGCTGCAGAAGAAAAATATGAATCTAGCAGAGGTTGGTTCATGAGGTTTAAGAAAAGAAGCCATCTCCATAACATAAAAGTGCAAGGTGAAGCATCAGGGGCGGATGGAGAAGCTGCAGCAAGTTATCCAGAAGATCTAGCTATGAAAATAGATGGAAGCGGGTCCACTAACCAACAGATATTTCATGATGGAGACAAAACTGTCTTACATAAGAATAGGATACAATCTAGAACTTTCATAGCTAAAGAGGAGAAGTCAATGCCTGGCTTCAGAGCTTCTGAGCACAGGCTGACAAGGGCCTTTTCTTGACAAGAACTAATGGAGCTGGTGGCCTTCAGTTAAAGCCAATACTTATTTACCATTCCAAAAACCCTAGCGTCCTTACACATATGAAATCTAAGTTCTTCCTGCACTTTATAAATGGAACAAGACAGCCTGGATGACAGCTCATCTGTTTACACCATGGTTTACTGAATATTTTAAGCCCATTGTCCAGACCTACTGCTCAGAACAAAAGATTCCTTTCAAAAGTATTACTGCTCATTGACAATGCACAAGGTTATCCAAGAGGTCTCATGGAGATGTACGTGGAAATTAATGTTGTTTAAATGCCTGTATACACAACATCCATTCTGCAGCCCATGAATTAAGGAGTTATTTTGACATTCAAGTCAATATTTAAGAAACACATTTTGTAAGGATATAGCTGCCATAGATTTCTCTGATGAATCTGGACAAAGTAAATTGAAAACCTTCTGGAAAGGAGTCACCATTCTAGATGCCATTCCAATTTTGAAAGAAGTTCTCCTGTGGGTAAAATGCTATCAAACAGCATCACATGCTAAACAGATATCTTTCATGACAAGAAGTCAATTGATGCAGCAAACTTCATTGTTGTCTTATTGTAAGGAATTGTCACAGCCATCCACCCTTTAACAGCCACCACCATGACAGTCAGCAGCCAACAAGAGCAAAGGAAGACCCTCCGCCTGCAAAAAGACTATGACTTGCTGAAGACTCAGATGACTATTAGCATGCTTTAGCAAAGAAGTATTTTTAATTAAAGTTTGTGCATTGTTTTTTAGACATAATGCTATTACACATTTAATAGGCTACAATATAATGTAAGCATACCTTTTAGACGCACTGGGGACCCAGACATCTGAGCGACTCACTTTATTCAGACATTTGCTTAATTGTGGTGATCTGGAACTGAACCTGCAACATCTCTGAGGCATGCCTGTATTGCAATAGCTTACAAAGACACTGATAGTTTGGATTTGAGGACAGAAAGAGAAGTCATGTCAGGGATATGTCTGAAGTATAACTGAGAAGACTTAAAGACAATTTTCCTGTCGAGGGTAAGAAAACTTATGACATTCTTCTGTAGTTTCTAGCATGATCAATTGGATGGATAATGCTCACACTGAATGGCCAGAAAGCATAATGAGTTACAAAAATATCTAATTTTCAAGAGTTGACTTTGATTTGTCTGAAAAACATTTCAAATGGATATGCTTAATAGTCAGTTGGAATATGGGTCAGGAGAAATTTGGGAATTGGAAAGATATTACTTAATATCATTTGAGAATATTATTAGGTACTGGCTAGAAGTTCAGAGTCCAAAATCTGGCAACTGTATGTGGAATCTGACTCCAACACAATTAACCGTGTAGCTCTGAGTTTGTAATTTAATCTTTTATTCTCCTTATTTGTGATATGGAAACAATAAGAAAACCTATACCATTGTGTCTGATAAGAATTAGTTGAAAAAATGCAAATAAATTTCCTAGAACCATGAAATCATCTAATATATGTTACTCTTTATTATTTTTGTCAGGAAATAGATGATAATTTGAACAATAAAAGCTGATGAGATTGGCCAGGGAAAAAGGTATACAGAAAAAAAAAACAGAATAAGGAAGAAATTGAAACTATTGAGAATCCCAAAACCTAAGATACTTCCAGGAAAATGTGAACAAAATAGTTTAGAAAGTCGCATGGTCAAATACAAGAGGAAAAAAAATACTGCAAACTACAGATTATTTAAAGTTTTCAAACCCTGAAGAGAAGTAAATAAATAAGAACTGAAAAGCAGATATTGAAATTTGCAATTAACAGTATTTCAAGGGATGGGAAGAGTATTAAACCTGTCCCCTTCTTTACAAAGCTTATACTCTATCCAGGAGTCTAGCATTCTGAAATAGATCAATTAATTCATAAGCATTTATTGAAAGCCCATTATGTGCCAAAACCTATAAAAATATAAATCCAAAATTACTAATGCAGACACAAATTGTTACAGTATTTCAGAGCAATTCTAATGCATGCACTAGCTTAACAGAACACAGAATAGAGGAGGTGAGAATTGGAGTTGGAGAAGACATTCCAAGAAGAAGGAATATCAGGAACAAATGTACAAAATAAGAACATTAATTGAGCTCTCACTTGGATTTTAATGAAACAGTTTGTATTTCCATCTTTCCATACATATATGTCCAGAAACAAAAAACAAGTGGGTAAAAGCAATTATTTAAAGAAATAAAATTGAATAAGCTTTAGTTATATATTCAGAAAGTTTTTTTAGTTTATTGTAATAGAATAATATCTAGAAATCTTTCAAAGAACAGCATTGGCATTAATGTAGTTAGAAGAGAGTGCAGCCTGTTTTTAATACTTTAATTCTTTCAAACTTTAGTGCATTAGAAAAAAGATACTTTCAGTCTAGTTATAAAATTTATTATACAAATATGAGTAATTCTATTGGTGCAAATAAAGGACCCCAAACACTCATTTTTCAAAAGCAACTCCTTCAGCAGCACTGTGGATGCGAAGGTCACCTTAGTATTGAATTGTATGATTTTATTGCCTTGTTAAATGTGATCAGTACAATCATGTAATAAATCATAGTGAATATATCCTATAAATAATACAGATAATACTCAAAACGGTAAAATAAAATGATCCTGTAATTACATGATTCATTTTTCCAAATTATCACTGAAGCCATAAAATACTTTCTAAATAAAAAGTTTACTTCTAATAAATGCTTCACTAACTTTTAGGTAGTTGAAGATCAATTTTTATATTTTATCATTCTCATACAAGGCTTTAAACACATATAATCACAAAAATACTTGGTATAAGATATTCATGTGTGCCATTTATCTCTAATGACTTTATGTTGACAGGGTATCTCACAAATATTCATAATAATTAATATTAAAACTATATAACAGGAATGTTAACAAGATTTAATGCTGTTCAAAATAGATCAGAGACTAAGTAGCAACTTTAATGTGATTTATATGATTGATGTTTAAGTGCCCTGATAATTTATATTTAATGACAGTTCATGGGAATTAAAATTTTAAAAGGTCTATACTAATTAGAAATTTTAATTTATCATTGTATTACCTAAAGCTGTCAAAATATTTTTGAAATAATTGATTGTGATAAGCAGAAAAATCCTCTTAGTATCAAGCCACAGATTTTTTTTTACGCACTTAAAAAATACTTACAAAAAATATTTTCTAGTCAGAAATTTAGTGAATGCTTTATGGAGATAACTATATGGAAAATGAAGGTAAATCATACAGCTTAAATGCCCTTACAGTTCATAGTTATTCTGGTAATATACTATTAAAGGCCAATTCGCTGTTTAAAAACTCAAGCTATGGAAACTGCTTTATTGAAAATGCAATTTGGTACTCATCAAATTATGAAACCCTCTGTTCACTTCATGAAATATTATTTTAAAAACAGTTCTCAATAAAATGCACAAAATGGTAATTGTCACCTCATAAATAGAGGGTAACATGGATCCTTCCCAACAATCTTTGCAGCTTCCCAGGGTTTGATTTGATCTCTATAAAAACAAGACACAGAATCTGAAAAATATGTATCTTTTTATTTAATGTGATTTTCTCAGGTCTCCCCAAATAATTTCCATTATTTTATAAGCAACTTTCTTATTTATCTCCATATATTTCTGAAAAGCTTTTCACTGAAATAAAGCAATACATTATAGCAGGCAAAAACACATCACAAAAGATTTTTAATTTTTTTTGTTTTTAAACAAAGGGATCAATTACAAAACTATTACCAGAATTTTACGAATACTTTTTTAATGGACTCACAATAAGCCTAGTAGCAGCCTAGTAACATAAAAGTTTTGTTAGTTTTAACCTGTGCAGATTCGGTGAACACTGAAAAAAGCATGCAGATAAAAAAACCTATAACACATTATAGAGAAAAGTCATTCATAAAAAAGAAATACCTTATAAGTCAGAAAGAGTAACTTGTTAAATCATTGATGTTAAGGTGCAGCAAAAGACTAAAAAAAATGTAAGTTGAATCCTAAAATTTTGTAATTTAATTTGATGCAAAAAAATCACAAATATTTTAGTTATACATATGGACAGGGATTTACCTGTTAGTGAAACACAAACAAAAAAGCAACAATAGCTAGGTGTGGTGGTACATGCCTGTAGTCCAGCTACCTGGGAGGCTGAGGCAGGAGGATCATTTGAGCCCAAGAATTCCAGTCCAGCCTGGGCAACATAGTGAGACCCCCATCTCTTAAAAAAAGTCAGAAGTCAGAACAAAACTGTGCCTATTGGACTCTTTCTCAATCTCTGTATATATACAGAGAGATTATATGTGTGCATATAATCTTATCATTATTTTGATAAAGTCATCTGGTTTTTTGTGCCAAAGACATTACACCTGCAGGGAATGGGTGTCCCATCTGCTGAGGCTGCTCCTAGTCCCACACCCAAATCTCCAAAGATATCCCACCCCAAGACTCCAAAGAGACTAGTGGTGGTGGCAGAAACAAAAGGAATTAAGTGAGGTCAGAATCTCCTTGTCCAAAGGCTGTCTGACACCTGCCAACCCTTCCCACACCCCACCCACACCTTAGGTCCTGCCCATCTTCACAGAGCTGGAGGCCAGAAGACAGCAACCCATATTTTTGTGACCCTCCGTGCCTCATGTATATATACAGAGAGAGAGAGAAAGAGAGATTTGGACAAGAAAAATGAGGCTACCCCAAAATCTATACTAACTCAAAGTTAAAATATATCATGCATATCTATATCATAATATTTGAATAGAAAACTTATAATTTCTCTTAAGCTGTGCAAATTTTAGTAAATAATTTTAGTAAATAATTGTACTAACTTCACAACACATTCAGTTACTAGGATATGCAACATTATGTAAAGTTTGTCTTTATCACTAACCATCTCCTGCCTGTCCATCCAAATTTCACCTCAGAAAAAGATTCTGAAAAATTAACTTCTATTATTTTTATTATCTCACTGCAGAACAGGGAGGACAACCAATGACCATATGCCTTTTATTTGTAAATAATAGTTTACAGGAACACAACCACACTCATTTGTTTACTTTCTACGACTGCTTCTCCGGTACATCAGAGTAGGCAGTTACGACAGATTCTAAATGGCTCATATTTATACTATCTGCCTTTCACAGAAAGTTTGCCAAGCCCTGCTTTAGAAGACGTAAAAATTCTAATGAATAATACAGATTACTAAAGGATGTCTTCATAAGATAAATAGTCTTTTATCTTAAAACTGTATAATCAGTTTTTAAGAAATCTATTTCTTAAATAGATAATAATTAGTTTTAGAATAGAAATATAATTAGTTTTTAAAATTTTTTAAGAAATCATGACTTTATACAACAAGAAAGGAGAGTGGAAGTCGTCTAGATTTTTATTGTAGGAGTCAAATTAATTGAGACTCATGGAAGGGTCAAACTGCCTGATCCCACCACCAAGTGACAGAACCACGATTGCAAAGAAAATCTTCCGACTGCTAATACAGGAGTCAGCTGAAATGGAGGCACAGAGGACCAGAAAAAGGAAATTTTGAAGGCAAGTAACAATTCAAATGAATAATGCCAGTGGAAGCACTTTATAAATTGTAAAGCACTACAAGATTTTCTTCATTATTATTATCTTTGCTAACAGATTTCTTTTTTTTTTTTTTTCTTTTTTTTTTTTGAGACAGAGTCTCATCTGTTGCCCGGGCTAGAGTGCCATGGCGTCAGCCTAGCTCACAGCAACCTCAAGCTCCTGGGCTCAAGCGATCCTCCTGCCTCAGCCTCCCAAATAGCTGGGACTACAGGCATGTGCCTCTATGCCCGGCTAATTTTTTCTATATATTTTTAGTTGGCCAATTAATTTCTTTCTATTTTTTTTTCTTTTTTTTTTTTAGTACAGACAGGGTCTCGCTCTTGCTCAGCCTGGTTTCAAACTCCTGACCTCGAAAGATCCTCCCGCCTTGGCTTCCCAGAGTGCTATATTTTTACGTATATTGTTGCCATCAATTATCTTATACAGTAGTTTTGCTTAAACATTCAGTAGATAACTATTTGTTGGATAATTTTTGTTTAAGAAATGTGATTTTTCTTTACTTTTTTTCTTTCTAGTAATGTACTATCCTGATACATGAACACTAGTGGATGTTACTTTTTACATATTTCCAAGGTGTTTGATACAAAACCCATTCAAGAAAGTTTGCTAGGTCAGGTGTAGTGGTTCACACCTTATAATTTTGGCAAATTTGGGAAGCTGTGATGGGAGGATCTTTCTTTGGAGGCCAGGAGTTCAAGAACAGCCTGAGCAACATAGTGAGACCGTCTCTGCAAAAATTAAAAATTAGCCAGGTGTGGTGGTACATCCCTATAGTCCTAACCACTCGCTGGTAGTCCTAGATACTCAAGAGGCTAAGGTGGGAAGATCTCTTGAGCCCAGAAGTCCTAGGTTACAATAAGTTATGATCATGCCACCGCACCAGGACAGCCTGGATGACAGAGTAGAAGACCATGTCTAAATGAAAGAAAGAAAGAAAAAAAGAAAGAAAGAAAGAATGGAAGGAAGAAAGGAAGGAAGGAAGGAAGGAAGGAAGGAAAGAAGGAAGGAAGGAAGGAAGGAAGGAAGGAAGGAAGGAAGGAAGGAAGGAAGGAAGGAAGGAAGGAAAGTTTACTAAATACACAGCACAGCATTTGCATGTACCCTTTATTCACAATGATCCCCAAACATCTATAGAATTGCCTGAGACACATAAATGATTTTTATGCTATTCAACATATCAATATTTAAAATTAATTGGTGTATGTATAGAAACTAGGTGCTTTCCTAAAATAACTTAAAATTAAATGGAAAGATAACTATTATAACTATTTAGGTTATTAAGTATGAAATATCCATTTCCTTAAGTATAAAGTTTGACAGTGGATATCTCTGACATTTCACTTTGATACTTTTTATTTTATTTTTATTGTGAAAGTACATCCTCAGTCTTTCAAATGCATGGTTTGGCTTATGATTATCTTTTAAACTTTTTTAGAGCAATTTTTGTGAAGCCATGGATAAGTCAAAAATTCATGTTATTTTAGAATATGAGTTCTGTCATGGAACCATTGCAGCACAGATAGCTCAAAATATTAATGAAGTGTTTGGGAAGGAAGTGGCTAATGAACGCACAGTATGTCGATGATTTGAGAAGGTCCATTCTGGTGATTTTAATCTTGAAAATGAGCCACCTGGGAGACCTGAGACCAAGGTGGATAATGATGAACTGAAAGCTGTAACGGGAGTGAATCCGCTTCAACCAATGCGTGAATTAGCAGCAAGGTTTGACATTACTGTTCCAATAATATTGAACTATTTGAAACAAATCAGCAAGGTAAAGAAGCTGGATAGATGGGTTCCCCATGAATTAAATGAGCATAAGCAGAGAAATCGTCTCAAAGCTTGCCTTTCTTTGCCATCACAACATAAAGGAGAACCATTTCTACACTGTGTTGTTATGTGTGATGAAAAACAGATTCTTTTTTTTTTTTTTTTTTTTTTTTGAGACAGAGTGTCACTCTCTTGCCCGGGCTAGAGTGCCATGGCGTCAGCCTAGCTCACAGCAACCTCAAACTCCTGGCCTCAAGCGATCCTCCTGCCTCAGCCTCCCAGGTAGCTGGGACTACAGGCATGTGCCACCATGCCTGGCTAATTTTTTCTATATATATATATTTAGTTGGCCAATTA
>CAUYRT010024247.1:0-39463 GCA_963574885.1 Lepilemur ruficaudatus | reverse complement strand
AGAATGGGTTCTACCTCTTATCCAGGGTAATACAAGAGGTGCTAGATCACCATTGTTTTTTGTGGCTGAGTAGAACTCCATGGTATTTATATACCACATTTCATTAATCCACTCATGTATTGGTGGGCACTTGGGTTGTTTCCACCTTTGCAATTGTGAATTGTGCTGCTAGACACATTCTAGTGAAGATGTCTTTTTTATAGAATGTCTTTCCCCTCCCCCCACTGGGTAAATAACCAGTAATAGGATTGCTGGATCAAATGGTAGTTCCACTTTAATTTTTTTTTTTTTTTTGGTAGTTCTAACTTTAGCTCTTTGATGGAAGCAAATAGGATTTTGCTAATATATTAAAAGTTAAAGAATAAAATTTGGATGTTAAAATAAGATGCTGTTTAAGTCTATTAGCTTATTCAGTAAAGAAGCTCAGGGAACTAAGACATTTTTGTTTACCCTTGGTAATGCTATCGGAACATACCAGCATGCATTAAAATGACTCGTTTGACCTCAGATTCTGCTCATATTCTCCTCATTCTCATTATTTCTCCTCAAATTCTTGCCATATTCTCCAGAGAAAATATTCCAATTCTGTCAGAGAAGCAGGCATAGAAAGCACAATTTCTGAAAGTGGGTCATTGAGAATGATAGTAAGCGGGGCCACTCCTATTTTCACACCTTTGTTCCCAGCCCCAACACACATAATGGAAATTGATTTAAAGGTGTGTCTACATCTTCAAAGATAGCACCTCATTCTTACAGGTTAATATCTCCAAGCATCTACCAGCACAACACACCTTCAAAAAGCATTTTCCTCATTCTATAAGGCTGGTAGTTTTCTCAGTGGGATGGTGTGTGATAAAACCAGTTGATTCAATGGTCATTTGCCAATTGTGACACTTATTTTGTATGAAATGAGGCTTTGAGTCTGACACAATGTTTGCTAGGATTAAACACAAACTGAAGGCCTTAGATAGTAGTCCTGTGGAAGTCCTGAGGGTAGGAAATGCAAATCCATGTTTGGAATGTGTGTTAATTGTAGTTAAGATGGAATGTTGCCTCATTCAGGATGAAGGATCCTCAATTTAGCAGTAGTGGGAGTAGCTCGATCAGCCATGATAAACACAAGCCTTCTGTCATTCCTGGTCTATAAAAAAATGTTTAACAGCTGCTCAGTGATGCTGGTGATTCCTCACCAAGACATTCCTATGACTTTGCTATGTGGCATATTCTTGAAGCCCTCTTGATGAACATGTTTATCAGACTTTCCAGCATTATATCATATAACCACTTCATGTGTCTTTGTGTGTTTGATGACTTTATCCATCATCAGTGAAGGTATTTGCATTATTTATACCTGAATTTTTGTTTGCAATCTCTTTTTTCAAGCTTCCAAGAACCATCCTAGCACCAGATGTTTTACCAGAAAGATGTTCCCATGTTTATAACTTTTCTTTTTCCCTATCCAACCTATCCATAGTGTGGAGTGGATAAAATACTATATGCCACTTTAGAAAAATTTAGTCTTATATTCCAGCTCCCTTGATGTAGAAGCTCAAAATTAAGTTTCATAGCCAAAGAAACTGTCACGAGAGTAAACAGACAACCTATACAGAATGGGAGAAAATTTTCGCAAGCTACACATCCAATAAAGGGCTGATAACTAGTATCTATTTAGAACTCAAGAAAATCAGCAAGAAAAAATCAAACAACCCTATCAAAAAGTGAGCAAAGGACATGAACAGAAACTTTCCAAAAGAAGACAGAATAATGGCCAACAACCATATGAAAAAATGCTCAACATCTCTAATCATCAGGAAATGCAAATCAAAACCAAAATGAGATATCACTTATCTCCAGTGAGAATGGCCTTTATTAAAAAGTTCCAAAACAATAAATGGTGGCATGGATGTGGAGAGATAGGAACACTCTTACATTGCTGGTGGGACTGCAAACTAGTTCAACCTCTGTGGAAAGCAATATGGAGATACCTTAAAGCAATACAAGTAGATCCACCATTTGATCCCACAATCCCATTACTGGGTATCTACCCAAAAGAACAAAAGACATTCTATAAAAAAGACACCTGCACTCGAATGTTTATAGCAGCACAATTCACAATTGCAAAGATGTGGAAACAACCCAAGTGCCCATCAATACATGAGTGAATTAATAAAATGTGGTATATGTATACCATGGAGTACTATTCAGCTATAAGAAACAATGGTGATATAGCATCTCTTATATTTTCCTGGATGGAGCTGGAACCCATTCTACTAAGTGAAGTATCACAAGAATGGAAAAATAAGCACCACATGTACTCACCAGTCAATACTGGTACTCACTCATACCAATACCAAATTGGTATTAACTGATCAACACCTAAGTGGACATATAGGAATAACATTTATCAGGCATCAGGCAGATGGGAGGGCGGAGGAGGGGATGGATATATACATACATAATGAGTGAGATGCACACCATTTTGAGTGGGAAAGGAGACAGGGCAACGCATGTAACCTAAACCTTTGTACCCCCATAATATGTTGAAATTTTAAAAAAGAGTATAGTTTAGCCCACTACAAGGCCAAATCTTATTACAATGATGGTATGTTAGGAATTAGGCCTTCAAACGTGCCTCACAAAATAGCATACACACAATTGATTCTTAGAACTAAAGATTTATTGCCGTGGGAGGCCGAGGTGGGAGGATCATTTGAGCTCAGGAGTTTGAGACCAGCCTGAGTGAGAGCAAGATCCTGTCTCTACTAGAAATAGGAAGCAATTATCCAAACAACTAAAAATATATAGAAAAAATTAGCCGGGCATGGTGGCACATCCCTATAGTCCGAGCTACCCGGGAGGCTGAGGCAGAAATATTGCTTGAGCCCAGGAGTTTGAGGTTGCTGTGAGCTAGGCTGACGCCACGGCAAAAATAAAACAAAACAAAAAACTTATTGCCATTTCCTTCATTTTATTTCTCACCCCTTACCATTCTTCAGTTTAGCAATTACTCTCCTTCAAAAGCTGTGAATGGAGAAGGCACAGTACCCCACACTATCTATGTAATATAAAATAAAGCTGTGTAGTCTATCCAATAGGCACTTGACATATATTACTGGCTGACTTCTAACTGGCTGATGAACAGAATACCTATTAACATCTTCTGTTACCTGGTTTAGTTAGCAATGCTATAGAGGTTCTGAGCAATAGTTAGAGAGTCTAACTATTCATGAATAAATTCCCAATTACTTTTCCCTGTGAGGTGCTTCATCAATTCCTTGGCATTGTTCTTTCTATAAAGTATTGATTTCTGGAAAAGTTTTGCCTATTTTTTTCTGTGCATTTTTATCCCTTCTTATATTTCATTTTAGATTGCTCTTGATTAAGTAGTTAAAGCTCGGTCTCCCTCAATGCAATGTGCCTAAAACAAAAATAACATGCAAAAGCGAATAACATTATATTATCGACTAATGTTTTTATTAAACTATCCGAGGCCAAACTTAAGAACAAGACTGACACAATTATCTTTATAATTCAGGTATGGTGCATGCTGGTTAATCTGGACACCACCGTGCCCTGCATGACCTCACAAAAGCACAACTGAGACTTTGCTCCATAATTCACCTATTTTTATGTCCCAGGACGGTTATACAACAACAGTGGAATCTAATGCATATGCATGCCTTCCTCTGATAGCTGTGTATAAATTAGGGAGGTTTTAATTTTCTTAGAAACATTACAGTACAGCAATACAATTGATTCAAACACTTGTGATTAATGGTCAAGTTCAAGGACACGACAATGTTACCAAACAAGGAGATGTCCGAGAACATGATTTACATACGACACGGTATGCTGCCAGTGGGTTTTACTTTCTCCTGGCTGTTTCTTTCTTGCCAGCTTGCCTTTAAAATCAAATCACCTCCTTCCTAATTGAAAGCTTTCTGGGGGCATTCATCAGGAAAAGATTACTGTGATGTTCCAAAAAATTGGGCTTCATTTGTAAGTGGCCTTATAAATAGTCGGTTTTATGTTTTCATAATACCATTTGAATGATATTTAGGAAGGCTTCCTTTAAGCATATTTCGAATCCTAAGAACTTTATCATTTGAAATTTAGTCTTAAGTGTTTATGATTCTATTAGGCAGGATTTTCAGGGAGACAGAATATATAGAATAGGTAGATAGATAATTAAATGAGGGAGGATTTAATAGGGGATTTGACTCACATGATTAAGGAGACTGAGGATTCCCACAATGGGAGGTTTGCAAGCTGGAAACCAAGGAAGCAAGTAGCATGGCTCAATCCAAGTCTGAAAGCCTCAGAACCAGGGACTCTGATGGTGTAACTCTCAGGTCTAGACCAAAGGCCTGAAACACAGCAACGGTTCTGAGTTACAGAGTCCATAGTATGTGGAGAAAGTGGATTTATGATATGCAAGGGCAGGAGAAAAGGAACATCCTGGTTTCAGGAGAAAGAGAGCAATGATTCATCCTTCCTGTGTCTTTTTGTTCCATCCAGCCCCCAATCTAATTTGATGGTGCCCACCCACATTGAGGACAAATCTTTCCCCACTAGGTCTACCAATCACAAGCCCATCTTCTCCAGAAACACCCTTACAAACACACTTACACGTAATGCTTTTCCAGCTATCTATCCCATAATACAGTCAAGGTGACACCAAAATTAACCATCACACTGATTTTCATATTATTAAAAATAAAAGTCATTGAATGAAATCAAAAGCAACGTGTCCATGAAAACAATATGAAGTATTCAATTAGAAAAGTACACCTAACACACAATTTAGGATTTTAAGTTTACAATTAAGGCCTTTGTGGAACATATTTTTTTATCAACTTTTTTTTTTATTTGGAAGTCATCTTTTCTGCTTCTGCAAATAAAATTCCACATTATGATTTCTAACATGATGATTTCCAAATGTTTGGTAATTTCTGGGACTTTCAGAACCTTCGTCCTCGTGAATGTTAAGTCAATTTAGATATTATCAAACAAAGTTGTCAGATACTTCAATTTTTTACACAACCGTTTGTACGTAAAGGGCAAAAAATAATGTCTTAGCATGAAAGAATCACGAGACACAGTGCAACGGTACTTGGAAGTACAACAGTGGGACTCCGCGTGAGCCAATCTCAGCTCATCAGCATCGCCATGAATGCAATGCTTCACTTTGTTTTATGAGCTACCTAGAGCCAGATGCTATAAAATTGCTGTGAGGGATTACCTACTAGGGACTTGTGCAGGCCATGCCAGGAGCAACACAGAGGTCTTTTCATACTACTATCCACATAATAAGAATCCTGTCCAGCAGAGTTTGAGAATGTAGGAAGTGCTTTTTAAATTATGTTCTAAGGAAGCATTTGCCCCAAACACTAATATTCATTCTACCACACCGTTCCCTAGAAACCTCATTCAGCATTACCACACATGTTTGCAATAATAGCAGTTTTGCTGGGCAATGTTCTCAGCACCAATAGCACAAAAATCGATTTTGGCAAAGTAGGCAGCAACCATTATGTGCGTGGGTGCTTGAGTCCCAGCAGTTTACCTCATTTGTAAATAGGACCAATGGCCAAGAATCGTAGTTTGCAAATTCTCTCACCTCATTTGGAAACATTTAATTCATCCTAACAGTCTGTCTGGTGTACAGAAAGAAAAACAGAGTTACAATGCATCCTGCTATTTCCTTTGGACAGCCACATTCCATATTTTTCTCATTTTTTTCAAAGTTGAAGTAGAGCTACCCACTCAATAGGAGCTTGCAGTTTACATGGAAACAAGTAATAAACTTAAATGTAAATAGATATGTCTTTAGGAAAACTTTGGGAAGCTTTGACAAAGATATCAATAAATTATTTTTCTGTTTTTTTTAAGTATGAGAACTCATCTCATGAAACCAAATATCAAATAAATGCTCATGTTTTTGGTTTAGTACCAATGTTAAGGGAGCATCTATGCTGAAGAGTCTACGATTATTGTGCCCATACTATTTCTATGTAATAAAATGAAAAGCAAACATCCTTTTAATTGTTTAATTTGCAATTTCTATTTGGCTCTATTTGGCTATAATTTAGAGGCAATTTAAAATATAACCCCACTTTGTACATTTAAAAGTTACTTTGTGATCAAGTAGTTTTAACTAAAATAGAATAAACAATCTTTTAAAAATGTTACTTTCCTTTGATTTCTACTAGCATAAACAATCCACTATAACAACAGAAGCTGACTTTAAAATCCAATTCTGAACTCAATGTAAAAAAAAAAAAGAAGAAGAATAGGTCGCTTACAATAGAATTGTAAGAAATTAGAGGTTTTACGAAAAGAGTTATTTAGATGGGGAAATTATAGCTTCATATTAGCACATCTGCACTTTGACAATCAAATGCATGAGTGCATTATAATTTCAATGAATTATGCAAAATGTTAATTAAAAAGTCAAATTTACTAATCATCTCTCAGGGTCATAACTGGAATTGAATTTGAGTAAGGACAAACAATTCCATGAAGTGCATTTTCATCCTGTAGTTTTTAAAGCTCTGGAAATGCATACCAAAAAAAAATTTTGTTTTTATATAGATGCTAATTGATTTTGCTGTGTTTAATCTATCAGAAATTATTGATTACTCCCTTATATGTTATGGCTACATAATGTAGCTGTGAGTTTCAGAAAATGATACATTATAAATATACACAATTATAATAAATGTAGGCTTTGTGTTTTAAATTAAAAACTGGTTAAGTGGTGGAAAATTTGCGTATAATTTTCTATAACTAACTTTCACCTTTCAAGCATAAAACATATATGTATGTTTTTATATACTTTACATTTATGATATTTTCAATTCTTAGTCCTTTGAAAAATATTTTAAAAATTACTCATATTTACTTCTAATCATTTTTTAGAGCATCTGGATATTTTAGAACATGGTACTGTAATTTCTGAGATAGATAGCTATATTTATGATACGTGGATTCATGATAAAAGTAAATAGATTGATGGATTAAAAATATAATTTAGCACAATTGCATTTTGAAAATATTGTAGTGGTTTCGATGTCTTTTCTAAACTTTAATATTTAGTGCAGTGTATTCTGCTTCACTCTACCCTCAATCATACTATTTTGCTTGTCAACAAAAAGCTATAAAAGGATAGTAAAGATAGAGTAATTCTATCCTTCTTCTGCCTATAAAAAGCCTTGCCCATGTTTCAGGGGTCAGATGAAGTCCTATATTCTTGTGAATAAAGCGTATACAAATGGAGACGTCATACAGAAACATCCCCACTCACAAAAGGATTGGTGATAAAAACAAAACGAAGATATACTACCAATATCTCCCTCCAAAACTGTGAGCCAATGTGCCTTGTATGAGAAAACATGCATAAAGATGGTGAATTAAATCCAGGTCACTGGATTTATTAAGTCCAAATTTGTTATAGAACCTCGATGCTTCTCATTAAATATCTGAAATTTATTGTTAATTTTGAGGTGCCTTTAGCAATCAATGTGTAATTATTTCTAGTGAAGTCCAACTTTCAGGATTACTTTGACAATACCTCTTCTGATTATTAAACTTAAGTGCTTATTCCCTGCAATTCTATAATATAAAATGTTTAATGTTCCAAGACAGGTATTTGTAAAGATACAAAAACCTCTGTGTTGCAAGGACAAGGTAGATTCTGCCAGACATTTTAATGCCACTGCTGGTCACTCAGGCTGTAATTGGCTCTAATTAGCTCTCTCATCCAGCTGTAACATTCTTTACCTACAGCTGAGAGGCACTCATGAGAGTGGAAAAACCTCCCTATTGAGTGTTTGGAAATATCAGCTAAATTCCTGCCAATATGATCATTATAAATGAGCTGCAAACCCATTAGCTCTGATAGGAAATGGGTTGTGGGAAGTGAGATTTGATCCACCCTAGCCCTACAATAATAGTAATCAATGTCCAATGAAAACACACTCCACTACGTGAACAAGGCCTTTAAGTAAAGGCTGTATTTAAAACCAAAGACTGGACAGGCAGGGTGGGAATTCAACTTTCTCTGTTTATTCAGCTTACTTTATATAATAGACTTAGAGTTTTGAGTTTAATGAATAAAATGGTCTTTCATCAGACCTTTCATTTTATTCTGAAAACTTCAGGTGATGATAACAGAATGATCTCACTACTGTATGATTTTCCCTCATGGACAGGGAAATGGTCTATACACACATTCATCTAAAACCCTATGCAAAAGTCTGAGAAAAACTGTTCTCTCCAAAGTTTTCTTTGACTGATTTGAAAACTTTTTTTTTTTTTTTTTGATTTTTCAACTGGTAATGACTAGCGGGAAAAAAAATAAATAAATAAGATATACAACTAAGTCTGTCCAGAGAGTATCCAGCCATGTAATATGGAAAATAGAGACATTTGTTGAAGTAGATACAAGGTACAAGAAACATGTACATAGGAGAATGACACCTCGGTCCCCTTCGAAGTGGCTACCTTGGGACTTCACACAGTTCAACTGGCATATCTTAACCTAACCCCACACACGCTCAACATCTCAGCTGTTCTGCTTGTTGCAGGACTTGCAGAACGGGCATCACTTTCACCAGATTCTCAACCGTCTTTGAAGCCTTTGCACCACACTTTTAATTGTGCTGCACTCATTGCATCATCCCCGAAAGCCTTCTGAATCATTCGAAGAGTTTCTGCGGAGGAACCAAGCTTAATGCAAAATTTGACACAGACTCCTTGGTCTACTAGCTTGGTCATTTCCAACAGCGTCCAGCGCCCCACTGACTCACGCAGCCAAGGCGTCATGGTTCACGCATGCGCAATGCAGTTCGCCTTGGCTGCCGGGTTACACGGATGTCGCAAAAACCGTTCTCCTTATGTTAACAGTGGGTGGATACTTTCCAGACAGACCTCACATATCTGGATGGAAGGAAAAGGGTAATGAAAGTAGGGCTCAATTCACAACAAAACCAAAGAAAACAAAAATGGAAGTAGATGATCTTGTTATTTTTGTCAGATTATTAACTCCTAAAAGATACTGTAATTCTTAAGACTTTATTTCTAGATAGGTATGAAAGGACTACATTAAAAAATGATCACAATAATGTAATTATGCAGCTAAAATTGAGATTGGAAGGGAGTGAAGACATCAAGAAAGTGGCAAATATAGTTTATTTGCATTGACAGGTGAATAAATTATTGTTTTAGCTGTGGTTGTTTTCCTCATCTGGAAGTTCCCATTGCTTTCATGTTAGAAGTGCCAACATGGGCTTCATCTCTTGTATATCTCTGTAAGAGATGAGTTCTAAAATTATGACTGTCATCCAAAGAAAGACAATTTATTAAAAATAAAACAAAAATTGTCCCATCCTTTGATGACATTTGATTCTCTAGTAGCAACTATTCTTTATGGAGTATTTACAGAGTCATATACAAGTCTCGCATTTGTAGGATTCCTAGTTGAGGAGCACAGACCAAGCACACAAATCAGAAGATGCTTTTACAAAACAGCATATTCTGAGGGTCGGATTGTGGAGAGGGATAAGCAGTAGCTATGGTTGTGTTAGACCATTGAAAAGTTTTCATGCGAAAGGTGTAATTATGTTGGGCTCAAAGGAATGGTGAGATTTAGACATGAAGAGAAGGTAGAAGGTATTTCAATTAAGATTGCTATAATAGATATTTATTGGGAAATAATGTAAACCAGTTTGCCTATAACAAAGGATTGGTGGAGAGCAGAAACAAAATAACCTGTCATCATCCAGTTGTATCCTATCTATAAGACTGTGTGTGATTCTGTGAAATTATTTTCTCTGGTACAAATAGGATTCAGAAGAAAGTCATAAAATATTTTTCAAGTCTGATATTCTTCATATCAAGTTAATCGCAATTAAGCATCTTTTTGTTCTTTTATCTGTTGTGCATAACACATACCTACTTACATTTCTAGCCATACTTTCTTACTGTGACCATATTTTCATTATTTTCTAGTCGTTGAAAATTATTTCCTTTGTTTGAAAATCAAACAAGTCAATCTTCAAAAGGATTGTTAAAGTGCCTCCCTCCAGAAGACTCATTAAAAATGGCTTGCTCCAATGATACTGTTTTCAGTTCAATATTTAGCTCAGGGAAATTTAAACTAGAAGAAATCTGCAGAAAGAATTAGATAAGTAAAATGTAGTGAACTGTGGTCCCAAATATCTTGTATTTTTAATGAAGTTAATCAGGCAATTGATAGATCTATGATAAGACCACTATACAGGCAAGTTTGAAAAACCACAGATGTTTTCATGTGAGGTTTTTATGCAATGTGATAATCAACATTCTGAATTAACTAATTTGACATTCTACTTAATATGCTATAAAAAGAAAAATTTAGAAACTTCTAGAGACTTCTATCTAAAATATATGTCATGCTGTTAATAAGCCAACAAAACACTGTTATCCTTTGCATTGTGCATCATGCTATGAAATGAGAAAATCCTATTTTCATTGACCTGCCTGCAGATGTATTATTATGATATGTTTATTGAAGGAAAAAATTTCAGAGATGGAGAGACTTAAACCTGGATGTTTTTATCTTTCTCTGAGCGGTAGTATAAAGGGATAAAAGAAAACCAAAAGGAGAGACAGAAATACAAACATTACAGGAATTTACTGTCTCTTATATCTATAAGTACAACAAACATTAAACTCAGCTCAACTCAGCCATTTTAACATAAACTGTCTCACTGGAGGCTCATTTACTTTGGCGCCTATTTCCCAATATACCTTTTCTGACTGTCAAGAAAACATTGCAAGGCATGCAAAAAGGCAAGAAAAAACACAATCCAAAGAGATAAAGCAAGCATCAGAACCAGATTCAGATATGACATAGACGTTGGTATTATCAGACAAGAAATTTGAAATAATTTAGGGCTCAAATTTAAAAATTAGTAGACATGGTAATGTCAGATACATAAGGTAAGCAGAGAATGAAAACTACAAGAAAGAAGAAAAAAAGTCTTTTTAAATCTCAGATGATCTAGATGAGGACTGTAAGAATAATGAACAACAATGTATTGCATAATCATATCCTATGGGTAAGTGAAATGACTGACAACAATGTCATAAGGGAAAAGAGGGAGGAACAAGGGAATACTCTACCATGAGGTAACTTCAGTACACATGGAGTAACATAGCATTATTTGAAGGTAGATTTAGGGAAAGGGAATAGTGTACATCACTATGGATCCCAAGAACAACTACGTGGACACTATGAACAACTTTATGTCCCTAAATTTGATAAGTTGCATAAAATGGACCAGTTACTTAAAGGACACAACCTACCAAAACTTGCACAAGGAAAAGCAAAGTAAATAGCATTATATCCACTAAATAAAATAAATTAGTAGACATAAGCCTTCATAAAAGAAAACACATATCCAGGCAGTTTTACTGGCGAATTCTACTTAAAATTTAAAGAAGATATAATACTTTTCTACACAATCTTTTCTGGAAAACAGAAGAAGCAAAACTTCCCAAATCATGTTATGAGGCAAGCACTACTCTGGTCCCAAAAGGACATAAAATACTAGAAAATAAATTAGAGGCAAATATTTATCTAAGCGATTTTAAAACTTACGTTTACACAAAAACTTCTTGAGAATGAATATAGAATGAATAAATATATATATATTCATTCATATATGTCTCTCTCTCCACATTTTGCCCAGAACAGTTGCTTGATTTTACTTACTTCTTGGCCTGCAATCTCTAAAATATTTACTATATGGCTCTTTACAGAAAAACTTTGCCAATCCCTGCTCTATTTTATATATATATATATATATATATATATATATATATATATTTTCACTTAGGGGAATGAGTTACCAATTTTGAAATTACTTTATATGTATCCAAGATTGAACAAATAAGTATATAAATTATAGATAATGGAAGCCAGATTTTTTTACTGTAAGAGAACGAAATGACAAATAAGCAAGAGAAGAAAGGGAAATGGGAGTGAACTCAATGGCTCAGGATTAGAATAGAGCATCCACATGAACTCATGTTTATTTTAATATAGATAGAGAAATGGTAGTTCACGATAGATAGAACAGCAGACCATGGACAGATGGAGTTACGTAGATATACACAGACACAGGTAATACACATGTGTGTGTACTTACGCTCACATGTATATACATGTATATTTGCTTGCTCTGCCAGCTGATAGGGGCTAGAGGAAGTGACACCCCAGTAACAATGAACACACTCAGTGCCCAAATTGAGATACCCAAATACCATTGTCCATTAAAATGATCTAGGGCCTGGGGCAAGGAAAATACAAGATGAATCTGAAATATCTTGTAATGTCAGAAAGTAAGGAAATGCTAAAAAACGACTAATGAAATAAACAAATAAGTAAATAATGTGGGATATGTTAAATAGATATAGGGGTGAATCTGAAAGTCTTCTCGTTTTTTTTTTAATCAAACCTGGAAAAATTTGAGCAAAAAAATAAATAATAGTATGGTGTAATAAACCAAAGAATAGCATAAATATATATGAATTCATACTGATAAAAAATTGAACAAAAGATGGAGAGAAAAGTCAATTCATCCTAACAGGAAAATTTTAAATATTCTGATACTCTCCCCCTCTAGGAGGTGGCATTTAATATCGCCATCTTCTCCCCCTATCTCAAGTATTGGATAAACTTAGTAACTCATATCCAAAGAATAGAGTATGGAAAGAAAAAAGAAATAGTAACTTCTTCACAATGGAGAGTAGTGACAAACACTACCTTAACCAGGTGGTCAAATTTAATATCACCAGTAGTAATTCATGTTGATATCATGTACTCCCTGATATGATAGAAATGGCAAGTTGCCTTGGTGGACTTCTCCCAAAACCCATCACTCTGGTCTAACCATGAGAAAACAAACTCCATTAATAGCTAATCAGTATTCAAAAGTGACAAGATCGATAAAAAGAAGGAAATTTTAAGAAACTGTCACAGATTAGAGACATTAATGACACATTGGAATGTTGTATCCTAGGACTAGAAACAGAAAAAACGGATGTTGATGGAAAACCTATTAAAATTTAAATATAATTTGTACTTTATTGTAACTATTTTTTAGCTTGGATAAATTTGTTATATTATGTAGGACATTAAGATTGGAAGAAGCTGCATGAAGGGCATATGGGCATAAGGCCATATACTAAATCATACTTTTGTAAATCCAAAATTATTTTAAATGGAAATGCTTATGGATTAGCTTAGAATAGATTAACAAATAAGAACTATATTTCCAATGACAAGTTTTATTTTTCATAATTTGAAATCTTTACCCACATCTTCCAATGTAACATTTAATTTGAGCATTAATATGACTTCGCAATGAACAAACACCCTTTTTCCACTCTAAGGACAGTGGGATTCTGAATGGGTAGGGAGAAAAACATGAAATCCAAAGTGTCTTTTTTAAAGAGTTAAAGAATTTTGTGTGCATGTATATATATATATGTGTGTGGGGGGGGTGTGTAAGAGGGAGAGATAATGACTCACACTTGTGAGTATTCTTTATTGACAAAATCCATTAGCACACTGGAATATAGATACAGTCCATCAACTCTCTTAACTTTCATTTCTTTGATTGATGGATTTTTAGAAAAAAATAAAATAAATGTTTTGCTAATACCAGTCTGACTGTCACATTTGACATTGGTTCACTGAGAGGGTATTTCCACATTCCAGATTGTGACAAATGAAAATGTGTTTTGTACCAAAACTATGTTAGAAACCTTGAAAGGTTCAGAAGCTCATTTCAGATAAACTCTTCAACCTTATACAGACGTGATACAGTACAGCTACAACATAGAGCAGGAAATTTACTAGGAACATGCTTTCTTATGAGATTCCTAGAACCTTGTCTTTTTCCCCTCTAGCACGGCTTGCAAATAAAATAACCTTACATCTGGAAGTTAGCAGTTCCCAGGACAGTATTCAGGGCAGATATTTCCTGTGCTTGAGGATTCATGAGTCTCTTTTGCTTACATAAGCTCTGTTACCCAAAGCCCTGATTAAAGTTAGAAGCCAAGACAAAACAGGGACCAAACGCACTCAAGAATTCTATTCTTTTTTGGTTTCCGTTTTTCACAATTCATCAATAAGTCATGAAGCAGGTAAGAACATGTTAAAAGTGAAGTAACTTGACACTATAAAAAATTGAACACTTTTACTTCTCCTACAGATGTGCTACTACTTTGTAATATTTCCAATCCTACTTCTTCAGATTCTATAACTAAATTAAATTGCATATTCACAAAAAATATTTTGAAGGGAGTAAAACTTGAGACCCAGTTGGTAAATTTCAACCTAAAATGTACCCCATTGTGGGTTTGAATATGATTACAATACTTCAGTGTGTTGCACTGAACTATATATTAATATATAGGCAGTTTTACACTCATTCTTTAAAATAAAGAGACAGAGAGAGGGAGAGAGAAATGCACTCTCAGAGCGGTTATATATTTTACCTAACTTATTGTTTTTTATTACTGCCCAATTTTTACATTAGTGGACTTTAAAAATGCTGGTGGTTTATTTTAACAAAGCAAGATGTTATTTTACTATGGGACAGAGAATGTCACATTTTCAAATGCAATCAATTTACTTGATCAGTGAGTTTTGGAAAGAACTAAATGTGTGTGGCTAGGCCCTCCTTTGATTCTTTTCTGGTAAACTTTTATCTGCAAAATGAATTCATTCTGCACTTTCTTCACACTAAGAGACCTTTCTGACTCTTTCTGACAGAAGCAGTCTGAAGTTGTCCAGCGCTGCTTGTGACTCCCTAATTCTAACCTAATTTTGGCATAAACAAGGCCATTTTGTCATAAATCTAAAGCATCATTTTCCAACTGGCTTAGCTGGTAAAAATAACGCTATTTTTATTTCCTTCTGACACAGACTCTTGTGTCTGTATTTCAACTTGTTACAAATTTGTGCAAAAAAAAAAAAAAGATGCAATACAGAGATAATAGAAATTTTTCAATCTAAGGTTGGATGGTAAACAGGAGTGTTAGTCATGTCTGTCATGTGACACTGGCATTTTATTTAACAGTGAGTACTTTAAAACAGGCCAGCATACGCATAAGCATACACTGAATATTGTGCACTGAATCAATCTCAAATGAATGTCCTGTTACAGCCACGTAATTATGATCATGCAAAATGTGCATCCTACCGCCTAATGCAATAAGAAGCAATTCCAAAGGAATAAGCAAAAGATTTCACCACCCTGCCTCATTCAGTTTTCTCCTGAGTCCACAAGAAAGCTCTGTCCAAGCTCATAAGCTCGCAGCACTCCAGCTTTGCCCTCTGTAAAGCAGCATTCGCTACACACGTCTGAATGAACATTAAGCACTGGAAAATGTACATTGGATATGCAGCCTTCTGAGATGTCTAATGTGCACATTGCTAATTAACTCTGCTACAACACCTGGGCCAACTGTCCATGGCTGTAAGCACATTTTCAAGAAGGGACTTGAAAGGCAATTCATTAATTTGGTGGTGTTCTCCAAAATCAACAACAATAAAAACATACAAAGTCGAGGCAGATTTGATGACTAATTCAGCCTAGAATTAAAACATCTGCCATGTAGCTAAGCAGGGCTTGTTTTGGCTTTTATTTTGAAACATTACTTAAAAAGCTCCAATCAATTTAATTTGAAGGGGATTTAGGAGCAGAGAAAGATGGTTGAATGTCAGAGTTCCAGGAATATAGGTTGATTTTTTAATGGTGCCCGAGAAAGGCAGAGCAAAAACAAACAAGAAGAAAAAAAAAATAAAGCATCAACAACTACAGACACATCAGAATTCAAATCGTAAGACCATCAGAATTCAAATCCTGGGTCTATCATCTTTACAAGTATTTATTCTTGGGAAGTTAATCAAATCCTGGATCTATCATCTTTACAAGTATTTATTATTGGAAAGTTAATTAAACGCTTTCGATATCAGTTTTCTCATCTATAAACTGGGTTATATAATATTTCATAGATTTTTCAGGAGATTTCAATGATAAAATGTTTATAAAGAGCACAGCACTAGATCTGGTGTATAAATGGCAAACAGTAACTACTATTTGAATCTGAATCTAAATAAAGTTGGCAATGCACGTTTAACTTACAGAGATTGAACTTGCAGATTGCCTGGAGAAACAAAATTTCACATATAACTGCCAGTCATAATTTCTGCATTTATCTTCTTTAAAAGCATAATAAACAGCTTACAGATAGGAACTCCTTAAGACAGTGGGAAAAGCAATGAATAAGTTTTATTCGATTCTGCCAAAGCCATACTAAATGAGCATTCACTCTTGGTGAAAACAGTTTTTTCAGGGCAAAGAGATTTTCAAAATAGGATCTCACCCCTCTTTTGACAACATTGCCTCCTTTAGTTTCCTTCATTACTAAAATTCTGGAGGCATATTTGCTGAGGACTGCATATGAGATAGTGTTATTGTCATCAGATATTAGTAAATGAAGTAAAATCTATAAAATTGCTATTAGTGAGTTGGCAAAATTTACCTATAACTTTGTATGCTGAAAAAGCAGTGCTTTTTAATCTTATTTATTTATTAATAATATTGTTTATTTTCTTTAATAGTTCTTCATGAGAATTCATTCATGGGTTAATGTGAAAAACACTAGTTATACACATTAAGCATAATCCTGTGTAATAATGTAAATAGTCTACTTTAAGTGATTCTCAATATCATTTTAATAAGAACAAAATAAGATTTTCAGAATGTGTTTTTTGGGTAAGGAATATGGCTTTTCAATCTCATGGCATGGGGGGAAGGACAGGTAGAGACAAAACCAAGATGGGACAGTGATATCGAAAATATGTCATCCTTGGATTCAGGCATTGTCTTTAGGATCCTCTGATCACTGGCTATTTATTCATCTTTAGTTCTGAAATTTAAGCTTGAGTTAACCAGCGAATTAATCTTTATTGGATTGGATGGAACCCATTGGCATTCTAAAGCTGACTCAAATGCCTTTTGACTATGGCTAGGTTTCTGCCACAATCTCTAACAAGAAGACAGACAGACACACACACACACACACACACACACACACACACAGCCTGCAGTCCTCCTCAGTGTCTGCTGGCTGGGGAGAGAAGAATGGCTTTCTTGCCTGTCCACTGTAGACTTCCCAGCAAGCCTGTTACACCTCTCAATTCAGCATCAGGGCCAACTGCTACATGAAACTCAATAGCCTCTTAAGAGATAAACCTTTAAACTTTTCCCTGCCAAAGATGAAAATGCTCTTACCCAAGGCAAGTCGTACAGCCCCATTAAGAATCTAGGTTTCCAAGGCAAGCAAAATTGAAATTGTGCTCCTGGTTTACAGCATACCTACCCCCAAAGGAAGCACCAAATGTGAAGGATGTAACAGTTAGATGTTTCAGAACAAGGTGGTTGCCTTTGAGTTGCAATGCAAATGCAATCTATCTTGCTTTTGGTCTCCTACGGTCTGTCTATCTAACTGGCATCTACCAACCTTCCTCTGCACAACCCTTGTGAAATGTTAAAATGTTTATTTGTGGATACTAACAACATAGAAGGGGTATTTAAAGTCCTGGGAGCAGGTGGAAATGCCTAGGAAGAGAGTGTAATAAACTAAAACTTGTGACCGGAATATCTGCAAAGGTTTATACAGGTGTAGGCAAAGATGAAGTATTTCTATTGCCTGCTGTTTCTTTAGTTTCTACTCTCTACCTTTGAACTCCATTAAATGATTTTACAATTGCAAATACCTACGTACGCTCTTTAAATCCCAGAGCTTTATGCTTCCTTTCTGTGAGAGATGTCTTTATATTCTATTTTAAATTACACATGTACTTTGGCACCTTGAAATAAAAATGAAGCTTCTATTCCTTTCATTATTTCCCTTATCTCCCTATAAATAATTCCTCTTATCACAGGAATTAGATAATTTCCATGTATTATTTTAAAAATTTTCTAGTTTTTGTAGAAGAAATTTTAGTCCTGATATCATAACAATCAGGAAAGCTAGTGTCTGACTCCATGCTTCACAACTTTTATTTCTTCTTGCTTATAGTATCTGTCATTGTTACTGAACTTATGTGCCTTTGCCCCAAATGTATTTTTGATCAAATGTCTTCCTGTTCTTCGGAACCTATGAGAAGAAAACAGTAGAGACATCATAAACTTTACCCTTGCTATGTAGACTATGCCTCTGGATAATGCATGAGTCAAAGCAAGTACTCCATAAGGTAGAATATCTTTAAAAACTTATGCTTGAAACTATGAATCATTTTGGAATTGACACTTTCGTACTTAGAATTATTTTCTGTTTTGAATTCTATTTTTCTCTTTTTTTCCTTTTTTTTCTTTTCTCCCATAGTGAGGACAGTCATTCGTACTTCAGTATTTAAATTAAGGCTGCTAAATACCTAATCTGGTTCTTTTTGGGACTTTGCGCCTGTGAACTGCTTCCCCCAATGCAGTTCCACTCTTGTCTGTTTTACATACTGATCTCACACATGAATTTTCTAGGCAAAGTGTTCTCACGTCTAAAAAAATACTTTGAGATAACCATTAACTTGAAAAAAATATATAAAACTACTCCTCCACATGGTTGACATTGTCCTGCTGACAGAATTTGAGGATAGTCATATCCATTTCAACTGATACATTTGACGCACTTTTGACTTGACAAACTTCCATCCATAAACAAATAGTTGTCCAGGCTTCTATATCTTTAGATTATATGTAATCATAAATCCACTCTTTTCTTCTTTTAGTTACTCATTCTTGCAATAAATCTTCCAAGTTATATCTGATATGCCTTAGGGACAGCCATTTTATTTATATTAAACAAAACTGCCTGCCTTGTCTCACTGTTTTACAGCTTCTGACCTAAGAAGAGTCTTCAATCCAGTTCCATGCTTTGTACCACATTCTTCTCTTTATAGTAGCCTGATTTATTTTAACATTTTTTTCAGTTTGACTTATTCCCAAACTCCTAGTTTGGTAATTAAGACAAATTCAAAAATGGGTCAGCTTTAAATTGAATTTTCCACTGTCTAGATTGTTTCATTTGGAGATGCGTGCCCTTCCTTTATAATCATATTTTGTAAAATAATTTTCGTATAAGTATGTCACAAATACTGATTTTTATCTGATATTTCAAATTTAACTGAATGTAATTATTATATATGACAACCTACCTTCCTGAAAACTACCTCTAAAAATTTCTAAATTTGTCTTCCCTTTTCATGCCATATGTTAGTATCTTTCCTATCTACTAATTATGCTCATTTTATGGTTCCTCCATTAAATAATCTTCAAGACAGAGGGACAGGCAAATAAAAAAGGAAGAGGTGAACAAGAGAACAGTGTATTTTGTATTGATTTTTATAAGCATTTGTAGATTAAGCTTAGAAACACTTTATTGGTTATATACCTAAAAATCCATTTCTTCTGTCAAGATTCCTGCTTGTATTTATTATATTAATATTTTTAGCTTATATATTTTTGTTGATTTTTCTACTTTCTTTCATGCCCCAAATGCCTTACCTTAGACAAGACACAAATTCACCCATATTTTATCTACTGTTGCTTTTGTTGATTTTCTTTCATAACTATTCAATATATCGGAAATTTATCTTGATGTTTGGTATAAAGTGGAAAAATAAGAGGCTTTTCACTGTCTTAAATAACCAGTCATGACTCTTACCTGTTCATATGTGTAAAGACATACTATACCCACTAAACATTGCATTGTACTGATAATCCCTTCTCAGAACAGCAGACCTGTGTGCAACTCTTATTAGGACTAATGAAATCTCCCCATTGTTTATTTCATTGTTAAATGTAATAGTGGCAAAGACCTGCACAAAACATGGCTCCTCTTTCCTCTACCATGATCCTTAATTCTCTCCATCTGAATATTTTCTGTAATATATGTAATCCCTATGATTTTAAATCCTACAGTCCAAATATTAATATAATATCCTGTGGCTCATTACTGTTGATGAGCCTTAAACCATATTGGTTAAGATTAAGTGCACTAGAGTCAGATGGCTTGGGTTTGAATCTAGATTCTCCTATTTACTACCTGTGGGCCCTTGTATAAACTGTATATGAATGTCTTCATTCATGCTTAGCACAGAGATAATAGAAGCTTTACATGAGCTCACTGGTCAGAATTAAATGCCATATTGCAGAGTGGATAAAGCATGAGCAGAGTGTCTAGGGCATAGTCAATGTTCACAGTAAGTTGCTGTATATCATAGTTCTTAATAGAACAGACTTTGAACTTAGAGTCTTACGGGTTTGAATCACGCCTCTGCCATTTGCTTGTATGATTTTTTTAAAAAACCGGCTTAATGACGGCATCAATCTAATTTTGTCTAGCTCACAATGCAGTCACTGCAGACTGTGAGTGAGGGCTTTGGGGCTAGACAACCTGTGCTCACATTGTAACTGTAACACTTAAAAGTTGTGTGATTCTGAAAACCCTACCTTGGCTTGCTCCTCAATGAAGTTGGAATAATAACTGCACCTACTTTCTAGGTGTTGCTATAAGGCTATAAATGATATAGCACAGGTTCAGCACCTAGAACAGCACCTGAAAAGTGAGAGGTGTTGAGCACATTTATGCAATCGTTATTAAGTTCTGCTCTTGAAAGGCTCTTGATATTGACATTCTCTTCATGCCATAAGACTAACATCATGTGTCTTTTTTTGTTTGATTTATAACATTCACATTTCTTACATTTTTCATTTTCTTTAATGATTTATCATATCTTTGTATATGTTTGTCTTATTTTCTCTTTTCTGCCTTATATTTTTCTGCACGATTTTCTTCTGTTGGCCTTAGTCTACTCTCAACCTTTTCATCAGTATTTCTAATTCTCCTTCCTTCACACATACCATGATAAACCCTGATTTCTCAAGACTCATTGAAGAAACTCTCTTTACACGTATAACTCATTTAATTGAACGGGAAGAAGGATAACAGATATTGAGCACCACAATGCCAATCACGCCTACTTCACAGATTAACTAGTATTAAGACCCAGGTTATTGATATTTTTCTAATTAAATAAAATCTAGTTGAATAATTTTATTCACCGTATGACCAATCTAAATAGCCTAGTTTAACTCAATAACTACAGACACTTAATGTTTTTAATAGATTTTGCTTTAGTGGCTTAATATAACCAAATATACTCAGTATAGCCAAAGTATAATTTTTCAAATTGTGAATCATAACTTATTAATATTAATAGGTCATGAACTCAATTTAATGGATTGAGTTCTGCATTAATAAATAGAATAGAATCAAATAGAAAAGAATCAAATAAAATAGGAAGAGTGGATAGAGCAAATTGCCATTTTATAAGATGTATTGTCTTATGAAACATTTTTAGCCCATGTTTATGTATGAGAGAGAGAGAGAGAGAGAGAGTGTGTGTGTGTGTTGGATATCAATGGAAAATGTATTATTACTTACTGTGGGCCATGGTCTAAAAAGTTTTCGAAGACACGGAGCTGCTAGCCTTATGCAAATAGTGGATCAGGGATACAACATTTTTGTGTTATATCAATTTGTGTTGAAAATAAAGAGCTATTTCTACAATTAAAACTGAAAAAAAAGTCACAGATTGTTCTAACTCTTTGTGATCACTCTGTTAACTATGTGAATCATAAACATTTTGGTTTACCCATAGTAAATTTGTTAATCCAAGGTGTCTCCCAATTAACACATTCCAGGACAAATTTTCCTCACTTTCTGTCATTCCTTGTGTGCTTAGAGACTGAGAATCTGTTTGATATTATTTATATTCTTAATATCATACAAATCATATGATTTGCATTATTATTATTTTTTTGCATAAGACACATACACCACTGAATCAAAACTCTAGGTAGAGTGATGTGAGTTTTGGGATTATCATTTCTTTTGAATTATCTGTTTCTCTGTTTATGTTCGTATGATAATAAAAGTGAAGTATATTCAATGAGACTATTTCATTTCTGCCTGTTGGTTGATATAATACGTTGATTACTACATAACAGATTCTGAGAATCATTTGGACAAAATGACAGATTCTGAGAATCATTTGTGTCTATTTTCTCCCTTTATTTCTTTAAATTTTTCTTTATGTATTTTGAAGTGCTGTTATTAGATGCAGATGCATTTGGGATTGTTATGCCTTCCCATTGAATTGAAACTTTATCATATATAAAATGTCCCATTTATCTCTGATAATACTCCTTATCTCAGGGTCTAATTTATATGATATTACTACTTCCACATCAGCTATTTTATGGTTATTACTGACATTTCTTTCTCCATACTTTTAGTTTCAATTTATGTGTTTTTATATTTAAAGTGCATCTTTTTCAGAAAGGCTTTTGTTGGATCCTATTTTTTATTATGTCCGATAACTTGTGCCTTTTAACTGAAGTGTTTAGTCCATTACATATAATGTAGCCATTGATATAATAAAGTCTACATATTTGCTGTTTGTGTGTATGTGTGTGTGAGTATGTGTATATTTCCCATAACTTTTTAGTTCCTCTGTTTGTTTTTACTTACTTTCTTTTAGATTATCTTGCTCTTTTTACATGGCTTTTACTCCCTATATTGAATTTTCAGCTAAATGAATTTATATTTTAGTGGTTGCTCTAAAAATTATGAATACATTTTTAATTTATCACATTTAACTTATCATACCACTTCATATTCCATAATTTAAAAATATATGAACTATACAATCATATAATTAATCATATCCTGTGCACTGACTAGTATTGTCATGTATTCTAATTCTACAAACAATATAAGCCCTGATTTGCAATTGTGTATTTTGTTTGTTTTAAGCAGTAATTTGTTTTTACATTACCTAAGAGGAAAAAATAGTAGCCCTTTATAGGTATCATTTGTTTTCCATTTTGGGTGCTCTGTATTGTTAGATGCAGTTTTTCACCTGGTATCCTAGTATAATTTATCTTCAACCTCATTAAGTTTCTTATTTATTTCTAGTAGTGCAGTTTGCTAGGAACAAATTCTTTAAGCATACAGTTCTCTGAAAATGTCTTAATTTGACCTACATTTTTGAAGCATATTTTGCTGAATATAAAATTTGAGGTGAGCAAAACTATTTTTTTCTTTACATTTTTTAAAGATGTAACTTTCTTCTTTGTTCTGCTCTCTATAGTATTTAAAGGGAAGATAATGATAATTCATATTATTGTTTACCTAGATATGATTTTTCTGTTTTTTTACCTTTGAGATTTATGCTTTATCTTTTACTTTCAAAGGAGTTACTATACTTTTCCTAGATGTCTTTTACTTTGTTTTTAACTTTCTTGAGATTAACTGAACCACTTAGGTTTCTGTGTTGGTATTTATTACAAAATTTGGAAACTATTTGATCATTATGTGTTTAAATTATTCTATCCCTCTGGGACTCCATTTTTACATACTTGTGAAATCTCCTTATATTGTCTCCCATGTCACTTAGGTGACACATATTATTGGCCCATCTTTCTGTGTCTCACTTCTGCAGACTAAATAATTTCTATCAATAAGATTCCAAGTTCACTGACTCTTCTGCCATCTCTAATTTGCTTTTAGTCCTACCCAGCAAATTCTTGTTTTTACACATAACACATCAAACTAACCAGGAATGTATTTATGATGTAGCGGCATGACAATAAAATCTCATCATCAAATGTTATACTATAACAGGGTTTTTAACCTCAGAATTATTACGTTTTGGGCTGGGTAAGAAGAGGACTGTCTTGTGCATTATAGAATTTTCTGCAACTTAACTTGGTCTCTACATACTAGTTGTCACTAGTGAGCCCTCTTTCTGTTGTCACAACAAAAAAATGTATGCAGACCTTGTCAAATGTCGTCTTGGGGAAAAAAAAATCACCCTTGGTTGGGAACTACTAAAACAATTTTTTTTCTTATTTTTATTCATAGATGTGTTTTCACTGAGAAAATATTAGATTTCCAAAAGAGAGAAATTAAATTTAATCACAGATTGAATCACAAAATTGTCAAGGCACAAGTTTGAATTACATATTTAAGGAACTAGCTTAACTATGTCTTATGAGGCAATTACTCTGAAATTGACTTCCTGTGATATGTTCAGTATGGGGTTAGAAAGCACATAACTGCATCTTTAAATTGCAATCGATTTCAAATACGTCAAATGCAAAAATCTTGCTAACTATACGTGTGCATTAAATTCGCAACTCTTTTCTTCATAATCTGCCTTTGGAAATTTAGTGCAAAGGGAATGCGTGGATGTCCAAACTTAGCATATGACCTTCAGTAAACTGCTGTGCTTGCAGCCAAGCTGTGCATCTGTGGATAGGCTTAGTTGGCTTTATTGTAGCTATTTAAATTGGCGAATTCATAATGAGAAGTCACTACTTATTTAACCTGCTTTTCCAGGATACCAAGCATACATATTTGGTTAAAAATTCTAGAATTTTGTCATCATGTGTACTTATGTCTACTTTATGTATGAATGTCTGTTTGTGTATGTGCATGTGTATATATTTATGTGTAGGGATATATGTTATACGAGCTATCTCCTAATTTTGGCCTATTTTGTCAGTATGGATTTTAATTTGATTTTATAAGTTGGGAAAGGACATTAGTTGCCTTTTTAAGTTAAATACAATTTGGGGAACTCGATTTGTGCATGTGCAGGCACCTGATAGATGTTTGTTGATGGTATGCTAGTAATAATAAGGAAAAAGAATAACTTTTAAATCACGTAAACTCTAGGCTTTCAGACAATGCAAGGAAAGAGACAAATTATGGATAAAAACAGAGTATTGGATTCTTTATTATTAGAATCCAATCAATATCCCTTTTAAGAAAAAGAGAGGTAAAATTAGCTTAAAATGATCCTCTGGATTATAATTTTTTAGCAAAATAGTACTCAGAAACTAGATAGAAGCGTACACATTTTTGTGACATATATGTATCTCTAGTCTAATATTTCTTGTCAGCACTCTATCAAATCCTTATTAGTCATAAAAAAAAAGTAGAAAAAAAGATACTTAATACCTAAAATTTTAGTCATTAGTTCCTTCCATGCTAATATGGCAAAATGTAAGTAAAATGCACATTTTTATGTGATCAAATGCAGTCTGATCGATCGTTCTTCAAACTTTTTTAATAAACATCATGTATTAAAATATATTTCATGATTAAAAGAAAACTGATGTTTAATGATTGTAAATTATTTTTTCTTATGCATTATGCTATCCACCTTATATATGAAATGTGATAATATATCTTTTTAAAATAGCCATTTGCCAACCTATTAGAAACAAACTGAAAGTTACAGAGAGACAAAAGTGGCTAAATACTTTTGCTTTAACATTTTGTTAATTAAAGTATCAATTAACATATTTTCTAATTTGCTATTTATTATTGGAAACAAGCAAAACATATGACAAAATTTGGAAATATCTTGAGAATAATTACAGAATGCTGAGAAATGTTCATTATAGTTGTGGCATACAGAATTCTAAGAACTATCATTGCACAAAGTTTTATATTTTTTATCTCCGTATATTAAATGCAAAACCCCCTTCCCAACCATGATCAGCATTAGACTGTGCAGTCTGAAAGGTTACAGTGGTATAGAAGGGCAAATAGCCTTGGGATTAAATTAGGGTACTCTGGGTTCAAGGTTCATTTTTGTCAGTTAACATTTAAGTAAATGAATCAACAAGAATTTAACCCACAACAGAAGCCAGTGTATGTTTTAAAAAGGTATTTTTAATTTAGGGACTGGGCTACATGGGTTATGAGGGAGATGTGAAAGGAAATAGGGCAAAATAAGGTTCCCCAGAGCTAAGCTCCAGCAGAGAGTTGCTAGAATCTCAAGACCAGAAGGTCAGAGGGTGGGACAAGCGCTACTGAAATGCCCAGATCACTCAGAAAACGTGGCAAAAGAGCACTCTTACTCAGTGGCAGCTGAAACCATAGAACAGATGTAGCAAGGGGTGGAAATGAAGGGAGGGAAAGGAGAGGCAGAGGAGGAGGTGAAGAAATAACTTGGCTTTTTTCTTTCCTCCACCACCCCTCCAACTCCCAGTAAGGCCACCTTGCCTACTCACGTCTAGAATTCAGCCGACAATGGATTGTGGAAAGTGTGGCCTATAGGTCAGCCCTACAATGCAGTGGAGAACCAGACAGTGCAAAGAAGGGCTCTGAGGGAGAACAGGCCTAGGTAAGCACAGTCAGTCTCTCCTATGTTTCTCCATCTGTGAAAGTATGAATTATAGAAGCAGCTTCAAGTTTACTGTCAGGATTAACTGAAAACCAAGTGCTTGGCTTTGGAGAGTGTCATGCTAGTGAAAGCTGTTACCATTATTGCTTGAAGGAATCCAGCAGTTGCAGAGATTAAGGGTTCTTCCTTTGATTTATTTGTAACTTTGGATATGATACCCATCTGTGATTATCAATAAGATTTAAAATGAGGGATTACTTTTTTTGAGGCTTAGAAAGGTCAGTGTGAATCTCTAATAATTCGAAATACTAAGGTAAAAATAATTTGAATTCCTGGAAAGAAAGGGTCAAGGTTTCAATTTTCAGAATAGCAAAGTGAGGAGCCCCTTGGATCTACTCCTTGGAAAAACTACAAAAATTATAAACAACAGCAATAAAAACCACAACATTTAGAGTCAATGGAAATGTACCTAAGGGCATACAGCAAATAAAAAAGTCAACAAAATCTACGAAAATTGTCTAAGAAGAGTGAAAGTGTATGTCATTTGAACCCCAGCCTTTCCTCATTTTGGCTCCTTCCAGCGTAATGTGATAGAAATTGCACCCAGACAACAGGAATACAGAGTTCCTAGCCAAGGATGACAGCATCTTCCACAAAGGGTTAAACAATCAGCATTTTATATTCCATCTCCCAATTACCTGTTAAAGAGGCTAGATTCCTAAAACCAGGAGGAAGGAGCTCCCTTCCTCTGTCCAGTCTCATTTGTGATATCAAAGCTTTAACTAGGGCTTGGTGTGCTGAAATATAGGAGCTCTATTTACTCTCAGACTCTTGTCCATGAAGTGGAGGTCAAGCGTAAGGATAAGAAAGCCAAGAAGATCAGGGACTGAGGCTCAGGCTATCACCCTTCTATGTCACTGAGTACCCAGCTACAAAGCAGGGATGGCACTCAGAAAGAAGGATACCACTGTCCCTGACCCCAGTTCCAGAGCCATGGCTCAGATATCTTGTCCAGGCAGAGAAGCAGGCTGTAATTGAGAGCTTGAAGCTCTTCCCAAATGCAGTTACTTTATTGGCAACAAAATGTGGGGAAGTTAAGCCTAAAGATGCTCTCAGAATCAATGGATGGTGTGATCAAAAGAAATTAAGAAGAGCCTAGTGGCTTTCCTCGAGCTGTACAGTCAATCATAGACCAGCTATTTTAGAAGGCAGAATCAGGAAAAGAGATAGCTAAGTAGAACTTTGCTGGGGATCGCTTTGCTGGGGATTGCAACGAATCTCAATCACTGGCTTGAAAAATTGTCCCCACAAAGAATCCAGATTTTAATTGGATCAGTCTGTGGCACAATTAATGTCCAAGTACATTGTTAGAAACCTAATGCAATCAACCAACAATTAGTGGAGCTTATCTTCTGTTGTGATCAGGGAAAGAGACAAAGAGAACCCTGCTAAAACCGTTGTTATCCCAAGGGTGCTGGTGCGTGCACAGGCTGAGTCCTTTCAGGAACAACATGTTTATAAAGACAGAAAATAGATTTATGGTTTCCTGGAGCTGGCAGGAAATAGGGCTAGAGTTAAGGGGCACAGTGTTTGGTTCGGGGGGGATCAAATATTTTAATATTGATTGTGGTGGATAGCTGTACAACCCTGTGACTATACTAAATTCTAAAAATAAACACTAAAGTAATACTAAAAACACTGACCTTTACATTTAAAATAGGTGAATTGTATGGTCTATGAATATCCCAAAACTGCACAAAAAATTAAAAAGGGTCATGCTTCCATACTTTTTAGGGAACTGTAAACATAAACTAGAATGTAGTTACCATGCTGTCTATTGTTTTTTAAAGCATAAACCGCTGTCAAAGGGTAAAAAAAGCAGTGGTTCTTACTATTTTTAATTAAACATGTATTAATAAAATATTAATATACACTTTCATATAATTTGCTGCTACTGCATTTTGCACTTTTTAGAACTAGGCTTTTTACTTAAAAATCAAATATCTGAGCTTGATATTCAAGGATGATAAAATATCAACAATTTTCTAGAAATACTAACTTTTAATTTTGATCCTTTCCCCTGCATTTGGATATGTGTGTTCTCTCCCCAGCAGGGCACCCTAAACACCTCTACGCAGATCTAGCTTTGCATTTGCTGGCTTTCATGTGCACGTGTCTTAACCTTAACATCTTTTAAGTAGCGTTTATTTTGTGGAGAATCTGTTTATCTAGCATTAGTACACGATAAAACCAGAAGTGTAATAAGAATGCATAAGTTGCAAATGCATAGCGCATAACTGAATATTTGAACATGTCTCAAAGCAGTGGGGCAATTTGATCCTTATAATCCAGTTACTTTTTTTTTTTTCCCTGAGAGAAAAGGGCATGCTTATCTAGGATTTATTTCATCTGCAATTTTCACATGACAAACTTTACTTTTAAGTTTAAGATGATGTTGTTTCAGTCCCTGGTGTCTGAGTGTGATGAGAGTTGGAAAAGCAGACAGAACGGCAAACGTCTAATCTTGGCATGGTATTTGCTTTCTATTTTCTTTAGTGTGCACTGGTGGGATATTACTGAATGCTAAAACCTTGGCACAGTCACTAGTGTGTGGAGGCTATTTCCTTTGTGAAAAGGGAAATGAATTTGAAGTCCAATGGTGTTTTATCTAT
This sequence comes from Lepilemur ruficaudatus, assembly GCA_963574885.1. Taxonomy (NCBI): domain Eukaryota; kingdom Metazoa; phylum Chordata; class Mammalia; order Primates; family Lepilemuridae; genus Lepilemur; species Lepilemur ruficaudatus. The sequence continues at coordinate 10,465 of CAUYRT010024247.1, read as the reverse complement.
TTTTAAATTTGCTACTGATTAGTTTTTTATTTCTTTTTATCATTAGATTTTCTCTTTGTATAGCCGGAAGAACACTGAATTTTCAGCCCATGAAAAAGTTATATGTAGGAATATACTGTCTCTCCTAGGGAGAGAATATGAATCTGTATTCATATTGCATTGCGCTCTTGTCAACACTCAAGGGTGGCCCAAAAGTAACGTCACTTAGTGTCATCACACTCTTTCCTCTTTTCCTATCTTCATAAATCTGTATTCTCTGGAAATAACACCTCCTCCTGCCTATTTTTGGCAATTTATCTAAATATCGGTTATTTAAATATTTTTCAGGAATATCTTATATGAAGTAAAAATTTAAAATATATTACTAAAATTTTACTGTAAATAATTGAACTCCATTTAACATTGATAATATGTTTTCAAAATTGAGCTGCATACAAAAAAAACCCCTCCATCACATACTAAATTTTTATTTGATATTTCTACTTATAATGATTTAATGGGAATTATAGAGATTGCAAAATCAACCTTACTCTCTCTCTCTCTCTCGTTAGTGCCTTCATGACAGATATTTAACGTCAGAAAAGATATAAAGTGTAAGAAATAATTTCAGTGGGCTTTTATTTTCATTTCATGTTTCACTAGTGGAATTTCTTCAGTAGGAGGTAAAATATTATTGTAAATGAAGAAATTTTGGGGTGAATGATGGAGTGTGAAGTTAACCTGTCCATTGTTACCCTGTCTACTGTTGACTTCGCCAACCCAAGGAAATATTATCAGATAATATCTGCTGCTACTCCCCTTTGAAAGCTTCACATAGATGTCCCTTCAGTGTTGCATCTCGGTTTTCCCATGAGTTGACTAACAGTTCCCGTAGCTTCATGATAAACATTCTAACACACACAGTCACACACACGCACAGACATGCACAACCGTCAAATTCCTTAGCTTTCAATATCCCATTTGAAGGCAACCTTGGGGACTGCTATGGTTTGAAAATTTATTCCCTTCAAAACTCATGCTGAAATTTAATTGCCAATGTCACAGTACCGAGAGTTGAGACCTTTATGAGGTGATTAGGCCATTAGGGGTCTACTCTCATGGGCATAGGAATGATGCTGTCATTAAAGAACAAATTTGGTCTCCTTTTGTACTTTCTTCTTACTTTCTGCCATGTGATAATATAGCAAAAAGGCCCTCACCAGATGCCTGCACCTTGATATTGGGTTTCCCAGTTTCCGGAATTGTGAGCCAATAAATTTCTGTTCATTATCAGTTATGCTATTTTTTTCTTCCAAATTTTGGATTGTGACATTTACTCATGTTGCTTTGGTAGCTATAGTTTTTTGCTGTCATTTCTGAATAATATTCTATAGTACAGACACCCTAAATCATTTTTTAAAGCATACAGTAGGTAGGTAGTAGAAGTGGGGAATTCTGTTAACTGTTTTTTCTTTTTCTTTTCATACATTGAATTTGCTAAAACATATACTATTATGACAAAATAATAAATTGATTTTTTCATGATAATAAAAACTAACAGCAATAAGTATGCTTTAAGGACTGCAGAGTAGAGAAAAAAATTATAAGAAAAAGATAAAATAAGTAGGCATTTTATTATCCAAAAGATACCCTGAAAATAAATCTATATTTTGATTGTTGTTAAGTCGTCAAGACAAATGCAACAATAATGAAAATAATTTCAACAAGGTTTCTATGTGATTTCATCAGGTTTTTTTAATGAACCAGCAAATATTAGCTGTATTTCCTCCTCAATTGTAGTTAATTATGAGTAAGTACTCTTTATGAGAAGTTTAACACACATAATTTTAAGCAGAATCAGGAGTACTCCATGAGTAAAATAGCAGCAAAATTTGTGTTTGGACCGTGGAGCAGTGTCATAGAACTCTCTAAACATTCTGGAGAAAAAGTGATAAACTGAAAAGTAGCATAAATGTTCTGTTTTCAATGTTCAGGGATTTTGAATATTTTATTCATTGATCAGATCCAGTATTAAAACCTCGATAAAATCTATAAACACAGGTTAGTTGCTTTTACCAATATATTTTTTAAAGTTCTAACCTGAAATAAAGGATAGAACTGAAGAGGCAAGTTATTGCCTGGAGCTATCTGAACCTTATTTCTTTGGGATTGGCCAGCAAAGAGTCCATAAATGAAAATGGTTATTGATGTGTTTCAATGCAGAGATGCTGGCCTACTAATTCAAGTGTTGATTTGCAATTTCTGTGTTATAATTTTTATTTTTATATTAACATCTGCTCGTGAAGATGACGAAGTTGGTATGGGATTGGTGGCTAAAGTATATTCCCAACTGAATCACTCGGTGTTATATTATCTCCTATTAAACAAAAAAAAAAAAGTTGACTTTAAAAATTCAGTTCTAATATCCATGTCACAGCTTTTCCCAAGAGAGATTTTTACTGTGGTTTCCTGTGGGATATAATAAATGCAAATAATATTTTAAACTGTCCTATATGAACAGATGGCTCAGCAGAGGGTTTCACTCTAGAGAGCCCTGCTTGATTCTATGTTGTGCAGGGTAGGCTGAGATAATAACCATGGAAGCTGCAAATCTCCTTATGCACATGGAGGAGATAAGGGTGTACAGCCACATCAAGATGTGGGGACTCTGGAAGACAGCAGCTGTATCTGGCACCTACCAAATGGCATTTAGGGAGATTAACATGATGGACTATGAAGAAAATAAAAGTCAATTACTGAAGGCCACCAGGGTAGTCAAGAAAATTATCACAAGCATTCATCGTATTAGATTAGGTCAAAAGAATAAACTTTAGAGCATTAAATATGGCAATTTTAAGAAACTCATTGCATGAAAAGGAATGAATGATTTTGAATTGATAAAGAATATCCAAGGTAATGAGATGTAATCTAGAGAGTTGAAATTCAAAAAACAAATAGCTTTTTGGTAGCTTATCCTCTCATTTTCAATATAAGAGTTTTCACTTAAAAGGCAAGAATGTTTTGTATTTAGAACAGGATACTAGAAATCTCACAATTGTGTCCAAAGGCTCTCTAAATTTTCATAAGTTTGTTCTTTCAAATGGAGTGTTAGAGCAACTTGCTTATTCAATGATTGCTTAACTTTACTAAGTGGGATACATCTGACCAATACACATTCCTTAGCATCAAAAAGACCGCAGCCTAGAAAGACAAACTGAAAATTCATATATACTGCAATAACATGACATGAACAATATTGCAGTGCTATGAAAGTCAATAAAAATGATCTTCACGATTTTAGGGATGTGGTGGGTGAAGTTGATGATGAAACAGACTTTTATTGGAAATCTTGCTCAAGTTGAATCTCCAACTTTAAAGCAAAATGTAAAGTATCCAACAAAGCAAAATTGCGTTAGAAGAGAGTGGGGAGGAGAGAGAATTTCTGGTATAGGGAAAAACATATACAAAAGCCTTTGTTCAAGGAAGAACACAATGTATTTAGCAAAAGGAGATATTTCAATGATTAGAATGTAGAACTTGGAGCAGTAGGGAAGGGTGGGCCTCAGTAACAAATAAGGTTGTGAATTACTTTGTATGCCTCAGCAGGTAAATTTACACTTTTATAAAAAAAAGACACCTACAGCTACATGCAAATTTTGTCCTGGAGAGATTCAGAATAGCAAAGATACAGAATCAACATTAAGTACCCATCACCTGATAAGTTGATAAAGAAAATGTGGTATATATACACCATGAAGTACTGCTCAGCCATGAAAATGATTAACACTTTTTTGCAGCAATTTGGATGGAACTGAAGAGCATTATCTTAAGTGAAGTACCTCAGGAATGAAAAAACAGATATCACGTGTTCTCACTTATAAGTGGGAGCTAAACGAAGGAGATATATTGCACCCTTGTCTAATCCACCATCATCATTTAACTGAATCAATGCAATAATCACTTACATAACCCCTTGCTTCCATTATTGGTTTTATAACAGAGCCAGGCCAAATGTTTTGAAGACACATATTAGAGCATGTCAGTTGTCTGTTAATAGTCTATAGTATTGTCCATCTTACTTTTGATAAAATTCTGACAATTGCCTACCATTCTTATAACATTCTTCTTTTGATTAATCTTTTGATTAATAGAAACTAGACCAGGAGTGAGATAACTTTTTTTTGAAAATTGCCGATACTATATATTTTAGGATTTGCAGGCCATGTAGTTTCCATCACAACTACTCAGCTGAGCCTTTGTACCACAGAAGCAGCCATTAGCAATACGTAAGTAAGTTGGCATGGCTGTGTTCGAGTAAAAAGTTATTTATAAAAATATGTGGTAGGAAGGAGTTAGCCACTGGGCTCTAATTTGCCCTTCTTTGGATAAAAGGCCTTTGTCCGTGCTATTATTCCTGATTGCCACCTCACCCTATGATACTCACATGACTAGCTCCTTCTCAAAATATGACCTTCCTAGATAGATTTTCCTTATCCCCTTATCAGAATAGCCCTCCTCCTCACAGTCATGTTACAGCAAGTTTTGCCATTTATTTTTCATAATACATATCACTGTTTTATATTAATTTTATTTTTCATTTACTTATCAATGCTCTGCCTTTCTATTAGAATATAAGCACCATGAAAAAGTAGTCTTGTCTGTTTTGTTCTCATTGACATCTCCAATATTTAGAACTCTAGGATATGGACATTTAATAAACAGCTTCTCATAAAATGAAAGGGTTCTATTATAACACAGAGGAGAGTAATCTAAGTTGGAAATAAAATCCTTGAAACATTTTGGGATAGATACATTTTTCATTAGTTTTTAAGCATGCATTTCTTATTTGTAATAATTGTAGTTTTCTTAAATGTCCATATTTTGCTAACTTTTCTGTAGTTCTACTTCTAGCTCATAAAAAATAAATGCCTAGGTAAATTCTTTAATCAAAACACTAACATATTTATTTCTTAATATGGAAATATTGTGTGTATATATAATATTCATCTTTGTGTAACCAACTACATATACATATATGTCTATATACAATTATTAGAGCTGAAATTATTGCTAAAATATATTTTTGATAAAGTGGACATGGTCTTACTTTTCCTCTACTAAGAGAAATGAGGACAGAAGGAGCTAGAAAGGAGAAAAAGGAAAACAAGAGCACCGACAGTAATGATGCATGTATTGACAAGTAGCAGTGGTGGGTACGGAGTGAAAAAAGAAAATTCATTCTCTTCCCATCTCCTTGTCTCCCGTAGTCCTAGACAGCCAAAAGAAACTGCTGAAATTGAACCTGTGATTTATTCAAATCTGTTTCATCATCCTTATCTTTCTCCCTTTGTTTCTTATAAATAAATTAGTAATAAACCTGGGTATCCTCTTAATTGGGTAGATTTGACATGCCTGGAAGCAGCCATGCTGGAAAAGCATAGAAGTTGAGCGGCTCCTTCTTTGTAATAAAGCTGTCAGGACTGAAGTCTCCGGGATTCATGGTGTCCTCCTCCTTCCTCTTTCTGAACAGGGTGAGGGGATTATGCAGATGAGTCACAACACTGTGCCCTGCCTGGGAAACCTTGTCTTGTGTGCTTGGCATACCCTGCAATTCCTTTCTGTACCACTGAATGCCCACAGCTCAGAACTGAGTCTAGGGTATAAACACCTTAACAAAGCTGTTCAGCAGCTCCACTGAATGGTTCTGGCAGGCACAAGCTTTTGAATGGATGGAAGAACACTCCCACTCTCCCTTCATTCTTATATTAATCCTCATTCTCTCTCTGCTTCGTGCTTATGTCTGTTCTGTCTCCTACTCCATCACTCTCCTCTAAACACTTGAAGTTTTGTTTTTATTATATACAAATATTAAGATAATGTCTTAGAGTTCCTTTTAAGAAAGCAAGAAATTATCCTTTCCAGTCTGACCAGCTCAGAAGGAGCAGAGAATGAGAATGGGAGTCTGGAGTGAGCTAGCCACCCAAGAGTCATAGTCAGTGTCAGATTAAAAAAAAAAAAAAAAAAAAAAAGGCCTTTTGGATCATGGTTCATAGTTTAGGTTTTATTCTGAGTGTGATGGAAAATCTCTGGAGGACTTTTCAGCATAAAAGATTCCTGATTTGATTTACATCTGAAATATCAAACTTTGGTTGAAAGTGTGTGAGGAATAGTCTGCGGTGGGAAGGACGTGAAACTCATAGCAGAGAAGTAAGATAGAACGCTAGTGAGGAAATCTAACTCAAACAAGATCATAGCTCGCGCTAAGGTGCAATCTTTTTTTGCCAGTCTGTCTTGTCTTTCTTTCTTTTCAAACAGTTAAATGTCTTATGAATAAATCTGGTTTTCTTTTTTCTTTTTGAGAAGAGAAGCCACCGTAAGTGGGTATTAAATTCATTCTTCTCTACTTTCCCATTCTTTCACTGTGGATACTACAAAATTTCAGGTATTTTTTTCCCAGGTTTATCCAGGTTAGAACTCAGTGGAGTACTTATATTTGCAAGAATTTCTTCCATATCTCTTAGAAATTGTCAAGAGTTACACAAACTAAATCTTTCCCTGAACACAGAAACTTTGTTGGTTTAATGGAGGTTCTTAAGTATCCCCCAAAGAAAAAAAGACAGTGGATTCATTCTACTTAGTCTAAACTTGTGTTTAATCCTTATTTTACTTTAGAATTAACCTCTCTAATTGCCATTGATAGCAGCAGCCTATAGAAAAGGCAGTGATACCTGTGGCAATTTACCTGTAGTGGTTTTGCTCAAGTGAGTCATAAATTGGCATTCTGTCAATTTTTTCTTTTGTCTAACTGGAAAATAAGGGTCTAGGAAGGCATGATTCTATCTGTATGTTCTCCAGCATACTATTTTTAAAACGTTTGGAAATAACAACATATCAAATGATATTCATATAAAACTGTAATTTTGTGCCAAGACTTTCCCTACAAAACATCTACAAAATTTAGCATCCAGCAAAATTGTGAAATAATATTTGAATAATTTGTTGTTGCGTATAGAGGAATGACAGTAATTTTTATTTTTCATCAAGACTCCTTTAGATATGAAGACATGTACCAAAATTAACCTGATCATATATAATCGCCACTTAAGGTCAATAAATTAACTCATATCCTTATACTTTAAGCTTATTATGTTGAACATGGAAAATTCTCATTTTTTCTAGGTCAAAACTATTTATTGTCAATTTCATTTGATTTCAAATATATTTATATTGACAGATTATGATCTAATTCAAATCAATTTATACAAAAATATTTTAATAGCCCCATTTAAGATTTTATTCTCTGACAAAGAATATTCCATAAAAGATGCTTCAGTGTACCTAGGAACATTCTAAGGATTCATATAATGTCTTTCACTATAATTGAAAACCTGTTTCTTTATGTATAGGAATGATATCCCCAACATTGAATATCTCCTAAATCTTAGAACCTACAGGTTTCAATCTTTTTCCTTTTGTTGTGTTTCCCTTTGACATAAATTCAAATACTACTCTACACACTGTACCTATCATTACTCTGTCCACTTTCCCAAGCTCCCAAATCATGTATTTAATTCTGTGTTTAATTTTTCTAAAAATTAGAAAAATTAGAAAAATTTGCAGGCATTTTACATTTAATACATGCAGAATGATCTTGTTTCCTTCTCCCTGCATTTTATGTCATTTTCCTTTTAAGCCTTGAGTGGTGACATCACCATGCACCCAGTTGGAGAGTAAGAACTCTTAACATCAACCTCTAGCTTCACTTTTCTAGGCCTTACTTTTAGTAAATCAACCAAATATGCTGATTCTACCCCGGAAGTGAATCTCAGTTGGTACCTGTCTCTTCTACTTCCAGTGTTATTGTCTTGGTAAATGCTGTCATCATGCCTATTTAGATTGCTGCAAAGGATACTTGATGGTTTTACCTGAGACTAGGCAAAAATTCCTGTTCTAGTAAATTGGCTAAATGAGTATCTTCTTATATGACAAAGAGAAAGTTGATTTTATCAACTCTATGATTAAAACTTTCTACTGGCTACTGTGGTGTCATAGCTCACAGCAACGTCAAACTCCTGGGCTCAAGGCATCCTCCTGCCTCAGCCTCCCGAGTAACTGGGACTACAGGCATGCGCCACTGTGCCCAGCTAATTTTTTCTATTTTTAGGGGTCTTGCTCTTGCTCAGGCTGGTCTCGAACTCCTGGGCTCAAGCGATCCTCCCACCTGAGTGTCCTAGAGTGCTAGGATTACAGGTGTGAGCCATCGCTCCCAGCCTGTACTGTATTTTTTAAATCAGTGAACACAATACAATTTATTAATATTGGAAGATAATCTGTTATAACATGTATTTAATAGTCATACCAATTCATATCTTTTAAACCAATTTTATAATTTCCTTACAAATGACAGATAAGAAATTCACATCCTAGTTAAAAAGTAAGTTTTCTGTCAATAAGATTATATTTTTACCTAAATTAGTACAAAATCGGTGCCTTTAAATTTTACAGTGTAAAAATTGCACATTTTTTAAATTGGCTAAAATATAGTATCTTAAAGCTAATCTTTCACTTATAAAATAATTAAATTAAAAAATGCTTTTGTTTTTTTGCCTAGGTGACTTTTTTAGTACCTGAGATAAAAGGACTGTAGTCATTAAGCCTAATGTGATTTCCAAGAGTTCTCATTTGAATTCAGAATATCAAACATAATATAATCCTAAAAATTAGAACTGTGAATTGTTCATGGTTTTTGTTTTGTTTTGCTTTGAATTTTAAGTGTTTTTTAAAGAGTGAAACGAGACGTTTTAAAGTATCTTCTGCTGCCACAGTTTGAAATTTAAATTCCAAACAAAAGCTTCTCTTTCAATGGATTGCAAGAAAATGTCTATGTACTTCATAAGAATTCTAGTATCATAGGCTTGAGTTAATTGAACAAAAGATGATATGTCTATTTGTTGATCTTTAAAATAATATGTTTTGACTTTTTTGATAAAGAAAAACAGAACATGTATATTTGTTCATTCAGCACATCTGGAAAATAAACTGTATGTATTTGAGGAATTTACTTACTTTTGGAGTTTAGTATAATAATTCCTTCTTTTTTGTATCTATTCTGACATTTACTTAGAATTCAGGTTGAATAGAAAACTAAAATGTTTGCTGCTTTTGTGAGCTTCGTTGCCGTGTTACTCACAAAACAAAAGACTTGGGAGAATCAGGAAGGGTGTAGGCCTGGGAAACATGGGAGAGAAAGAAGAATGAAGGGAGAAAGACACACACATAAAATCTAAGAATGTGCCTCTTGGCTGAAAAGGTACGATTTACCTTATTACCAATCCAATGAAATTGAAAACTAACAATCATGAGATATGGAAAAAATTTCTAGAATACTGTGACTAATGAAATGTTTAAAGTACATCCACGTTCCACCTGAATGGAAATATCCACATATACACACATGTCTACATTTATACATGAGTTTATGCTCTAAAGTTACCCTCAAAAATTGTCATATCTAAATTACAAAGCTTTTGTTTATCAACTTATTAGATTGTCTGAGGCTCCTAACCTCTGTCTAGCATTGATTTCAGCAGCCTTCAAATTCACTATAGCTTGCTGTAATTCACATTTTGCTGTTTCGCAACAGCAAAACTGACAATGTTTGCTACAGCTCGTGTAAATTTCCCAAGAAAACTTAAAAATAAACTGCTTAGTTGTTCACTATCCACTTTTATTAGTGTACCTATGCTCCTTTAATTTTATTGGGTCAGTTTCTTAAATTAACAAGCGGCACTGTTTCTATGAATTCCCTGCAAAGTGTCCAGTGCATAAGAGCTATGTGACATGCTTTCAATCTCAGCCATAAATGAGAATGATGTTGCATTCAGAGGTATTTGTTTGCTATTTGCTATGTGTTAGCTTTCATGTCCCTGTGCATACCTTAAGAAATCTGTCTACTTTGATGACACAATGTATATAATGGAGTTCACTCTTTCACACCAAATCTCATTATTGGAAATTCCTTATTGATTTTTATCCTATTCAACTTATTTAAGTGTGTGTTTCCCATAACCCATTTTATCTGCAACTGAACTGAGCATAGAGGACAAAGCAGCTTAAATGGGAAATGCTATAACTGAACCCTAAAGGGCTTCCCTGCATTAATGAGGCTCAGGTAGTGAATCTCAGAGCCAAAAGAAGGACACAAAAATTTGACTTCCTTACCCATGAAACTGGAGACAATAGTATACTTTTTTTTTTTTAAATTGGGGGAAAACTACAAAGCATTTACAGTACAATGTTTACAGTCACAATTTGTAGTGAGCTGATTTCCCAAAATATATTACCACTCAAGTTGACTTATCTTGTTACATTCAAAAACCTACTCTGTCAAAGTAGTCCAGAGTGTACATACATAGTGCTCCAACTGTATCTACGTACAACCAACACTCCATTTTAAGTGTACAATTAAATGATTTTCAGTGAATTT
>CAUYRT010024246.1:0-77268 GCA_963574885.1 Lepilemur ruficaudatus | reverse complement strand
CCAATCCACCATGCTATCATTGTGTGGGACAGATGCTAGACATCATGACACAGGGATGAGTAAGAGACTCTTTTTGTTATCAAGTAGCACACAGTTCAGCTGACAAGGTGGGCACTTGAATAAGTTAGAACAGTGTAATGTGATTCATGTTTGTGAGAAATGTTCAGGCCGGTAACATACGGGAGGAGTAATTAATGATTTAAGGGAAGTGGTGTCAGAGAAGGCTTCCCCGAGGAAATGATACATGAACTAATCTTGAAGATCGAGTAGGAATTTACCATTTAAAAATTTTAAATTATAGATATAACATTTTCACTCTAGGAAATGCTCTTTCAACCTAGAAATAAAGGCAACATCAGGAAAAGGTCACTGTACCTTTGTAAATAAAAAAACAAAGCAAAAAGAAGGAAAAGAAAAGGTCACTCTAAGATGTGATTGAAATGTGTAGCAAAGGAGACTTACTGATAAGGTGTTTATGATTAATTAACTGTTTTTATGCTTTAGTACTCTGCCATGATCAGAATAAGAAAAATAAATAGCTAAGTACTAATATGATATAAAAATTTAGGAGCTATAATAATTCAGAGAACGGAAATATTAGTGTGGTGTGGAATATTCTGACAGTCTCTAGAAGAAATGAAACTTGAAACTCAGCTGTGAAGATGAGGAGTTGGGTAGAGAAAGTGCATTTATCACAATAGTGCCATGTGTGCCCTGGAAGGAAAAATAGAATCAAATGTCATGGAACCTGTATTAGTCAGGGTTCTCCAGAGAAATAGACCCAGAGGACACATACATCCTGTCCCTCAACCCGGTATATATAAGCTGGAGCACCAGGAAAGCCCATGGAGGTAATTTAGTCTGAGTCTGAAGGCCAGAGAATCAGAAACTCTAATGTCTTGAGGCAGAAGAAGATGGAAGTCTCAGATCAGGAAGAAAGAGTGAATTTGTCCTTTCTCCACCCTTTTGTTCTATTTGGGCCCTCAACAGATTGGATACTTGCCCACATTGGTGGGAGGGATTTTTCTTTACCCAGTCTATTGGTTCAAATGATAATCTCTTCCAGATTCAACCTCACATACTCACTCAGAAATAATGTTTTACCAGTTATCTGGGCATCCCTTATTCTAGTCAAGTTGACACATGAAATTACCCATCACAGAGCCCAAGTAGGAAAAGGACTGAACAAAGACTAACCACTAGGGGACCATTGGTGATATTTCAAGAACAGGTTTGGGCTGAGGGAGTGGCTGCTCAGGGTAAGCAGCATGCGCTGAGTTAGGGAATGAATGGGGAGTAAAGTGAGAGAGATACCCTGTGTCCCGCATTCAGATGCCTTGGTTTGTTTACTAGGGAGCCAGTGGTTTTAAGTGATGGATTAAGGAATTACCAATGGCTTAACAATGAAAGGAAAAGATCTTTTTTTCCCAACAAAATTTTTAAAATTTGAGAGGAAATCTCATAATATGTCTGAGGCTCAAGATGCTTTTCCACAGCTGATGGAGTTTGACAAAGAAGTTGAGCCACTTGTAGGTACTGGCATATCTACATCAGTGAATTTCAAAGCTTTTGGTTGTGATCAATACAGACACATATGCACAAATATATATAACTGAAACAGAAGTTTCAAAAAACAATGACACTTCTTTAGCTACAAGGGAAACACTGATATTTTCTCTTCAATTTCATATTGAATAATTGATAATCATAACTTCTGTTATGGAGTCAGCTTTGGCCTCTTTCAATTTGAGTTTTGGTTGCCTAAAATTGGTTTTTGACTGTTTAAAGGAGTATATATTTTAAAAATATCTTTAAATATTTTAGATATTTCTAAAACTTTTCTTAATTGTTTATTTAACTTACAACTTAATGTTTTAAAGTTGCCAAGTCTAATAATTTTTATGTAAAATAAAAATAACCATCTTTTATATAACCATCTTCTGATATATGGTCATTTAATCCAGCTGAGTAGACTAAACTTGCTCAAACAATAAATTCTATATATAAATTTAATAACATTTTCTGAAATATTTAAAACTGCATTTAATAAATTTAATATACTATATTTTATTCTCATTTTAAGTTCTGCAAATACCTGACTAGGCTAGCTATGACTTCAACCAGCAAAACTCCCTTAAGTGCTTACATAGATTAGGTAATTAGGAAAGTCTAATAGATTAAACTTGGAGCAAACCTCAGGTTCTTCTAAACATGTTCATGATGTGAAAAAAACAACTACCAACCTTAGTCATGTAGTCTGCTAACCTCTCTGAAAAATAATTAATATTTCTGATTAAATGCTTGAGTAATTTACCTGATAGATTTAAGAGCTTCTTCTGGGAAACCTACCCTGATTGTCAATCATGGGAGGACTCTAACAACTTTTAACCAGTCTTGCAAAGAGTTTAATGACCTTTTAATGAGCTATTCTTTCTCCTATATCAAAATGACTACCTAATTACTCTTTTTATTTTTAATCTGATAAAATATCTCTAACAGGACAGCAATCTTTGAATTGGCTCTCTTAAAGAGTCTTCTCCATAGCAAGTTTGAAATAAAATTTATAAAAAAGAATTTGTAACATGCTCATGTTAAAGTGTAATTCTTTCACAAGAGGCAAAATCAGGGCTCTTGTACAATATAAAATGAATATGGATTAGACATTTTATTCAATTAATAAGGAAACCAGTAATATGCAAAGCAAAGCCAAATAGCAATTAAGAATTCTGAAATAAATTTGCTAGTAGATACAAAATAGACTTTTTTCTTGGAGTAGGGGTAGGGGATGGGGTAGTGAAATCATTTGTACCTCTGCTGGACAAAATTCATTTGTATCTCTATAGGTAAGAATTAGTTACATTGCTATTAGTTTTTTATAGTTTACACAGTTGTATCGTAGTTCAGCCAGAAATAATAAAAGGGAATGACCCCTATGAATCACATAATCTGGAACCATGCACAAGACAATGCCTATCGTTCCATTGAAAGGATTAATTTTCTTTCCTCATTCTGAAGTCTTTTATAATTTTTTCCTGCAATTTTCTCACCTGATAATTATAAAAATTTCAAAGATTATTCTTAATCACACACAAAAAAATGGGCTGGTCTCATTGGATTTGGCCTAATTATTTAAATAGGTACAGCATTAAGTGTTAATAACATACATCTCTTTCAGTTTGCTTTGCAAATCTACTCATACCTCCTATATCCAAAAAATGAAACATTTATAAAGAAACAATATTCTAAACAAAGAACTACCTCAATAAAATTTCCCACGTCAATTCATTCTGTTCTAAGTAATTCTTATTCTACTGGATCTTGAGTTAGGAATCTACTTTCATGAAGCCATTTGCTTCATGAAAAAAAGTCTTGGAAATCCTGACTCAGTCCACTGTTGTTGTCTAAGCAGTATCAGCTCAGAAACCCGTGCCCAAGAGTCAACTGTTTGAAGTGTCAATAGTTTAAAGTACCATTGAGAGCCCTTGCCCATGAGGCTCTGAGACTTTCCTTCTTGTCAAAGAAGACCTGTAGCTCTATCCTTCAGTTTTTTGCCTCTTAAATAATCAGAGATGTAATATAGGCAACATGATGCACAGAAATTATTATGGTAAGATACAGAAGTCTAGCGCATTTAAAGTATTAAAAGTTCAATTTCCTTATTTTCTCAGAATTTTAGAAATATTTGACTTATATGTAAGTACTTATTTATCTCTTCAAGCTAATCAAAACAGAGTCCTTTAAGAGACTTTATATTTAATAATTTAATTTATTGATACCCTCTAGGGATACAATCACTCAATGAGGAGTAAAATCCTTTGACCCAAGTTAAAGTCTCATATCTTTCAACTTTAAACTCAGAAATCTAAAACCAATTATACATTTTCCATTAGAATCACAAAGCCAATATTCTCCAATGGGCCAAGTCCTTTAAACATTATCACAAGAACTTTACTCATTATCTCAAAAGTATTAACACTATGGTTTGATTTATTTCATTATTTCTTTAATCTAAAACCATTCTGGGATTTAGGAGACAGTTCCCATTAAAGGAACAGTTCTGTTATCTCAAATAAGTTGAAGTTTCACCAACAATTCGTGTCCATGTTATTGTGACTATTTTAGGCCAGACATTTGACGCTGGGACATAGAATCTGCTTTTGCAGTTGTACAGGTATTTCTTCCTCAGCAACAGGTGTGTCATATTCTATGTAAACAGGACCCTGGAAGTCCACACACTGTAGATGGGTCAGGTTTCACAAACTATTTCTCCTGGGCTAATGTTATAGCTTTATTCAACTCTTTCTTTTCATTTGAAAAGGGAGAAGTCTGCACACCTACCAAAGCTGCCGGTAACATCTTTTACATCTTGATGAGATTCTGCATTTCTGGAACTATCATATGATATTTTAGTGTATTAAATTATTTTATGATAATTTAATCTGCCCTAAAGATATTTTATTGACATACCATTGGATTTTAATTATCTCACATACTTTTGGCTGAGATAACTTTAAAATCATCCAATGATATCTCAGCCTTACATATCCTGACATCCTGGTGCTTATACAAACAAAAACAAACACTAAAACCAAACCAGCTCAACCAACCAACTACACAATAACAACAACAAAAAGCTGATTACAATCATTTATTCTTAAATGAACATATCCTTTGAGAGTCTCATGTCTCTCTCTCCAATCTGCTTTTTAGAATATCTACATGAGAAGATTTGTTGAACTAGCTCTGAAGAGGATAAAATTTTCTGTATGCCATTACAGAGAAGAATTTTATTGCCTCTATATACCACTAAAATTACCAACAGAGTTTGCTGAAAATGATACCTATTCCAAACATGATATAACTTTTAAATGAGAAAACTCAGAATAAAAACACATTATGTGCAACTGAAATCTGTACCTTCCTATAACATTCTTAATTTTCTACGTTTCTCTACCCTGATCGGAAAATAACCTTCTCCTCCACATAGACCCATTTTCTTTGTGTTTCTTCAACATACTAAGTCATACTAAGTCTGTTCGAGCTCCACGTCCACCTCCACCCGTTCTCTCAGGACCACTCTCCTTACGCAGAATCATCCCTCTGTAGATTTCCTGAACTGAAGCTATCCGCTCAGGCTCAGCTCAAGTTTTTGGGTAAGACATTTTGGATTATTCCATCAGTGATTTCTCTCTCTCTCTCTCTCTGAAATCTTATGGCATGAATTATTCATTTAAACCAAATTGGCATAGTATTAAAATATTGATTTCCATTTCCCCAACTAGAGTCAAATTTCCTTACGTAAAGAACCTGGCGTATCATTGGTACTAATTACCAGCAGGGCTTAGTATAGTGCTATGGACATAAAACTATAGAAGCTCCATTGGAGTCAAGCTCCTCAGAGACAAGAAATGTATCTTTTACTGCTTATCCTCAGCCCCTAGCAGGGACTTGATGCCCATTAAGTGTTAGTTGAATGAAACAAATGATTCTCAGTAAATACTTTCTAATTAAAAGGTCATTATGGCTAGTGCTCAAGTAAAATTATAAAGTGATTTTTGAAATAGTTTGTTTTTCATATTATGGGTGATAGAACTGGAAGAACAGTTATCTTAATAAGTAGTGATAACCAGGAATTAACATTACTGAAAGCTGTTGAACAAACATTAAATCCCTATGCCTTTGTCAGCTACTATCTTTAGAAATATGTCTGACATGCTATGGCAACAAGATATTTTATATTTATTCTTCCTATACCCCATAATTTCATTCTGGTCATAATCTGATATACTTGATTTATTCAAACTTGAATACTGTGTTCAGTAAAGCCAAACTTGAACCAGACTTTAAAGTAATCTCTCTACCTTATAGGCCACCACTACTTAAGGATCTGTCTTGTGATTTTTAACTTTATATACCTTACATTTACCAATCTGCCTGTAATTTTATTATAGTAAGTAGGCAAAACTCAATCACCCTCTCAGGCAAGTCTTAAGTGATGCAAAAGGCTTTATCACATTTGTTGAGAATGTCAACTATAGATAGGCAATCATAGGTTCATAGTATATGTTTGACTAACAGGTGTAATTAAAGTGTAACTTCCAGAAATCACTCATGAGTAAATCTAAAACACCTACTAAAAAAAAATCACCAATAAGAGCTGGGTATTAGTATACATTCAGTGAAAAATAGAAATACTTTGTCTCTATTAGTTATCTATTCCTGTATAACAAATTACCACAAACTTAGCAACTTAAAACAATACCCATTTATTATCCCACAATTTCCTGGGTGAGGAGTCTGGGCAGGGCTTAGCTGGGCCCTCTCCTCGGGCTCTCAGGAGGCTATAATCCATATTGCAGCCAGACCACTTTCCTTTCTGAAGCTTGGGATCTCCTTCCAAGCTGATGTGGTTGATAGAATTCAGTTCCTTGCAGCTGTAGCACCAAGGTCCTTATTTCCTTGCTGGCTGTCAGCCGGGGCTGCTCTAGCTCCTAGAGGCACCCACAGGCTCTTGCCTTGCGTGTCTTTTGCAGTCCTCTACCAGCACGCAGCTGCCTTCTCCAAGGCTAGCTGGAGAAATTCCCTCTTTAGGAAAGGCCCAATCCATCTTTGTAAAGGCTTTCACCTAATTAAGTCAAGGCCACCAGGGTAATGTTCCTTCCCCCCTTCACTTTTGTCATACTCTGCAACCTAATCATGACAGTGAAGTCTCACAATATTCATGGACCCAGCCCAAGCTCAAGAAGAAGGGATAGGCAGGGCAGCAATGCATCTTCTGTAGGATTCTGCCTACCACAGTCTTCAAATGTTATTTTCCCTCCTCTTTTTGTATTAGTCAGTTTACTATAGGGAAAATGGCAGAGGTCTAGGATAGGAAACCAGAGTCCTGGCTCTGCCCTGATCCACTGATAACTTGGAAGAAATCGGTTTAGTTGAGCCTTTCAGAAGGGATTAGATTTCTGTTGCAATTCTTTTCAGTGGTAATATCCCTAAATTCCATGATTCTATCTCTGAGCTTCATTGTAGGCAGCGGGATGCTATACCAGACATGTAGTTATAGTTCAATAAATATTGGTTTAGTGAGGTAAAAAATTTGAACCACATTATAACTTGGGCATGCAGAAGAATTACGATTACTGAATGTAGTCTGTAGCTAATTTAGCCTTTCCGTATAACATCTGTCAACTAATTGGAAGAGAGAAAAAACAACTTAATATGCAATGTAAAGCTTACCTGACTCAATAATTTTAAACTATTAATACTTAAGCAATGTTTAATACCGCTCGGATGAAAACACTGAGCCTTTCATACAACTTCCTCTTCTCCATTTCCCTGCTTTCTCTCTAGGACAGTGTCAGCATCTATGGGGATGGAGATGAGGAGGATGGGTAGGATTAAAAAGTCCTTATCAAGGTCAGTAAGTGTTGGCATCTTCAAGTGTGTCATCTGTAGCCTCCTCTGATCCCTAGGTGATATGCCCAGCCCACCTGGGTACAGCAGGTCTTGCTGACATTCAAGGCCTAAGTCTGTGGCTGGCATTATTGTTATTTCTGGCATAACTTGGTCAGGATCCAGTAGCACTCCTTGACTTAACTGCTGTCACTTGAACTCCTGCAGGTGCTGTCCTTGACACTCCCCTCAGCTGATCTAATATTGCTGTTTCTTCTCTAGCTTGCAGTTTGAAAAGGAAGAATACATGACTGCCCTGTTTTCCTTGTTTCCACAATTCTTTCTGCCAGAAGAGTAATCTGTTTTTCTTTTGTGTCTCTAAATTTCTTCCTACTAACTCAAAGGTCTTCTGTCTTAAGCTGAAGGGCTATCTTTATACTCTTGGAGGATGCTCTGGACAAAGCCTTCCATGATTGGATTTTCCTGTCTCTCCTTTTAGGGGAGATAAAGGATTTTGGAAAATCCTTTCCCAAGCCAGCAGTCTTGCTTTTACATCTAATGTTCCAGTGCACAATCAAATTTTTGAATGTGAGTTATTGAATATTTAGTCAAGCTACAAACCAAGCTATCTTCACATTGCATCTCAGCTTTTACCAAATTAAAAACATTTTTTTATTTGTCAAACTATGTCTTGTTTCTTAGTAGAAAATTAAAATTCAATCTAATATGTGATTCTCTAAGAACTACTTGCTCTTTGGTAGAGAAAGTAGAGAGACATTATTTATTTGGTAAAACCTGTCATTTATATTTTGTGGTGTTAACTGAGGTAGGATGAAGAAAAGAAATAACAATAATTCCAATTGAAATAGTAATGCAATAATAATAATAATAGCTAACACTTATTAAATGCCTATTTTGGGCTGGATGCCATGCTAAATTCACTTTACTTACCTTACCATATTTGAGTTTTGCAATAACCCAATGATAGATTCTAGTATTTCTCTCATTTATGAGAAAACTGAGCCTTGTATTAAACAATAATCACTTGCTCAAGATCCACAGCTAGAGATTGATGAAGCTGGAATGAATCAATGTCTGTGAAATTCCAGAGTCTGTACTCTTTATATTCTGATATTCTCCCCTAAAACCATAACCATCATATTTTTCTAAGAAAATATTAAAAATAACTCAAAAATAGTTTAAAGAAAGGCTAAATAAAATGCTCAACATGGGAAATTTTTAAAGAGTATGGTTTAATGTAAACAAATGTATGTGTAAGTAAAAGTAAGGGGTTAACATTTTGACAGAAATTCTTAACATTAAGAAAAAAAGTGTTGAGGGGAGCAATGGAAGGCTTCTGAACTATTTAATGGAAAAAGATGGCAGAGGTTATTTCACATCATACTATCAGAGCCAAATATGGCTGAAAAAAATCTGGTCACCTAGAGATATACAGGCAACAAAGTCACCCAGAGAACTTGAATAAGAAAGCAGAACTGATTTCCAGAAGTTTTAGGTGGAGGCTTAGATAAGATCACGATACCATACAAGGCTAGAAGGAACTCTTGAAAGGACCGAGAGGCCAAGTTTCTTGTCTAAGACCACGTAGCTAGTTACCAGCAGGGCCAGAAGAAAAAACAAAGTAACACAACAATAGCACAACAATACATTATGCTCTTTTTTTCTTGTGTTTTATTTACTCAGAGTTGGAAGGGGAAGCTCAGAAAGCATTTGTGTATTAGTATTCTCAAGTCACATATATTATACATGTAATTACAAGGATCAGATCTGCACGTGGAAGGTAGACATTCGGGAATTTGGAAAACTATTTGCCAGACAAATAAGAATGTTCTTAAAATACGTTACTCAGACTTCTTTGGACTTAGAATTATGTGTGATTTTATAAGGTTATCCTACAAAAAATTTCAACTTTTTCTTTTCCTAGATAATATCTCAAGTAAAAAAAGCATTACAGAGACAAACCAAAACTGAAACAATAACATCACACACGCACACACACACACACACACACACACACCCTCCCCCACCCAATATCTAAATTTCTATGTCTTGAAATTTAATAATTGATAATATATTAATACTCCCTATTCATCCATTTTTAGTTCTTCTGCATTTCCCCAATCATCCTTTCAATCCATCTATCACAAATCTCTAGATATTTCATGATGACAAATTTCTAAAACCTAGTAGATTAGACATCGATTTAATCTAGCTCTGTGGAAAATATCAGCAGACTAAGTAACACTGAAATTGGCTGAAATTAATCTTCATTCTACAATTATATTTCTTCCTTAAATTAGGCTTCTGATTCAGCTTTACCATACTGGGACACAGCATTCTCATGCTTTTATCTTAAAGAAGCCTGACCATAAAATGGACTCCTTAAAACTTCTTTTTTTTTGCTGTTATTATTCCCGTTACTAGAATTTGCTCTATAAAACTTCTTTATGTTTTTAACAACTTGAATAACGATCAAAGACGTAAGCTCTCCTAATGAAGATGTGTGTGTGTGTGTGTGTGTGTGTGTGTATGTGTGTTGATGTTGGGTAGGGCAGGGAAGAGGGAGGAGGTGGAATGGATGGGGCAGAGACAGACATAGGTGAAGCTAATAGAGAGAGTGGAATAGGAAATGCAATTAGTTTTGCTTTAGTGCATAATATTTACGTGGTTTGTAGTCATTTCTGTATGGTTATCCCCCAGGGTAGGAATGGGATCTAAGAATATCCCTACCACCTGCCATGTCAACTCACCCACTGTTGTGATATGAAGGTGCATGACCCGAGGTCTTTTGGTAATATACATGTGTCTTATGAGATCAGGAATAGAAGTGATCAGTGGATAAGAAACAAGGAAGAAATGGATGGAGTCAGAAGCTAGTCCATGAGAAAATTTTCCAAATCTTTCATTTTACAATGAAAGAAACCTGATAGAGATTTTTAAAATTTGACAACAATTCTAAAAATTTACAAGGCATTTCTTATAATGAATTGTAAAACTGAAAGACACTTTTGTAAACTTACAGGAGTTAAAAAACCAAATTCTTTTTAATCATGCTAGAGAAAAGAATAAATTTTTTAAATTCTCTTTACATAAAATATTACAAAATTTTTGTCATATGAAGAGATGATCAAAGAGAAGGCAGCCAAAAATATAGGAAAAACATTATACAGGAGTGTCAGGTAGCTAATTAATAAACTTATATTATTTTTCTGGCTTTTGTGAATTTTGTAGTATTGGTCAGCCTTTTAAAATTTGTAACTTGTGCTTTTTCTCATTCAAAGTAATATTCATATATGAATTTGTAAACATGATCTTTTTGGCAATCAAAATATTTATTGAGGAATAAATGAACATGGAGCCTCTATGAACAACCGCACCCAATGGCATTTGGAGATTATTCACAAAAGCATTTCTACTCCTGTTTTTCATATTGGTCAATGGCACCACCAAGTAACCCAAGCCAGAAACCCAGCAAATGCCATAAATTCCTCTTACTCCTTCCCTGCTTTGTCACCAACTTACCCATCTCTCTCCATTCTTACTGTCTTCATCCTGAGCCAGGACACTTGGAAATTTACAAATTTGCCTGGAATACTGTTATACTGATACCAACATATTCTCACAGACTGGCCCACCTCTGTGCGTTCTTCTGTATTCAATCCCTATCCTACAGTGTGACCTTTTAAAAAGTCCTAGTCCCCTATTTATACCCGTCAGTGGCTTTCTATTGCCTTTAGAAATAAATCCAAACTCTGAAGCATAATTTATAATGGAGTCCTTCACAAATGACCTTTAGTTGACTAACTTCTCTTTACCCTTCAGGTCCCAGGTTTTCTATTACTTCCTCTGAGATCCTTCTCCGGTGCTCAAGTCTGGGTTAAGTCACCCTCAAATGTTCTCCTGAGGCATTGTGTAGTTTCTTGTTATAGAACAAAACACATTGCATTGTAATTGTTTGTTTAATTGTCTGTCTGAGCAGTCTAACACTGCAAGGGCAAGGACCATGTCTTCATTAACTGGAGACACACTGGGAGGGGAACGTAGTTCCTGTTGTAAAGGTACTTGCAGCATGATGAGAGAAACTGACATTTTTCAAATAAAGACTCAAATGTAAGCAATAGGATCCTGTTTGGAGATTTTTAGCTGAGGTTCCCTGCTGTCCTTTGCTGAAATTATTCTATTGTCTTATAGTTCTTCATTCATTTATTGATTTAGGAAGAAGGCAAAGACAGGATAGAATAATGAGGTCACTTGTCAGTTTTGAATTTAATAATCCATAGTGAGACAACATTCTTGAAAGTCAGGCTGTCAGTTGCAAAAGTTAGTCAGACCAAGGAGAAAAGAGTTTCCTGAATTAAAAAAGCTTTCCTTTAATAATCAATAGCTTGGAGGACTAGGGTAGACTTTCATGGTGAGCTCCAGAGTAAGGAGAATGCAGGCTGTGTTACATAGGGAAAACACAAAAGCCCTCTTTGGTCTAGGCAGGGGAGCCTAGAACATGAAGGAGAAGAGAACAAAAGAGTTCCCTTTCCTGCTTCCCTTTTCATAACTCAGGGAAGGTGAGAGCCTCTTAGAGAAGCCCTGGGTTCATCATGATGCTGGAGCATCATAGCACCTTGGTGGTTGATAGCAGTTGCTAAAGCAGGAGATGAGGTGAATGGGCTTGATGCCAGGAGAGAAATCTACAGTTCCATAGCCCTTTAGATAGGGAGGATTGAGGGAAAAGAAACATGCTGTAGGAACTGACAGAAGATCTTGGTTGTGACTGTATCTTAAGCATCTAGTACAGTTTTGCAGGCACTTAGCAGCAGTTAATAAATATTTATTGAATAAATTGAATAAATGAGGAGTGGAAGAACAGGAAGTAAATTGAATTTTTATTTATTTAAAAGGAATTTGGGGAGGAAATTGTCATGCTGATACTTGACATAAAGTCTCTTAACTTGGGAATTGATCTTAATTCTTTGATAAGGAATTGTTGGGAGAGCAACCCTACAACAGAATGATCTGAAGGAACTCAAAATCCTTGTGTTTTTGGTTCATCTACCTGACTCCAGAATCCATCGACTGTCCTGATAAAACTATGACAGCTTACTTGATCTGAAATATCTACAGCCTGTTTCATTTCTGAGATTAATTTCTGGTGCTACTGTTACTGCCTAGTGCCCAGCACAGTGTGTGGTGCTTGGTCAATATGCAACATATTTGTTGAGTGGATTGCTGAAGAATTCATCTAATCTCCAGATCTGAAAACTCTGGAGGAAAGAAATGTCTCTTGTCTCTTAAATTGTACTTGTACTAATTATCTGCATAGTATCTGGTGTAAGGTAGGTTCTCAAAAGTGTTTATGGAAGGAATTGAATGAATAAAGAGGAAAAGAAGAGGCAGAACATTTTAGCTCACCTTGCACACTTCTACCACAGAGATCTTTCCAAAGAACCTATGCCAAGCTTAAAATCTGCACTCTCTCCATTGCCTTCAAGATGATTTTAAATTTGCTTTTGTCATGAAACCTGTTCGATTTTGTGGACATATAAATGTTATAAAAGGATATATTTTAAAACTAATTAGCTTTTTCCAATTTTTCTTTTATCCTGTTACAGGGGGATGGACTCTTAGGAATAAATTTTGTTTTGCTGAATGAGATGTGTGGGGGAATATGTTGTAGAAGGAAGTGAAGGCTGGACTCTGTACTTAAGGGGCAGAGAGATGCGGGAACCAGGGTGTACAGATGTAGAGTACGTGACATCTTTAGGTGTGGGTGGCTGCTATCTGTTGAGGAATATTTGATCTGTTCTAATTCTTGGATTCTACTAGAGTCTACTATTGACCTCTCTGATGGGCAAGCTTGTGCTTTACTCTTTCTCAGCTTGGTCAAGATCTGATTCTGCTTGCTCCTTCCTGTTAACTTGGCTTCTCTTTCACTTTTCATAGCACCGAGACCCTTCTGAGTCTCTGCTACACCCTCCAATTGACCTTGGCTGAGAATGCTCACCCTGCAACAGAAGCAATAGAGGTTAGCTTTGCCCCTGCTATGGTGGACCCCACAACTGGCCTTTTGGGTTCTCATCCCAGCATTTTTGTCACACAGGAATAGAGGGACAATGGCTTTCTCTGTCTACGGTTGACCACCCCTCTCCACTGTCTTGGCCATACTGGCTATGGCCATTTGTTGGTCAAGGGACACTCTGCATAATGACGTCCTCTCAGAGCCTCAGGTGGAGACTGCTCCCCCAAGTCGGTTACAACCTCCTCTTCCACAGAGCCTTGGAGCTAGGTGGTTGGGGCACACATCTGATTGCTTACCTCCCCAAGTCTGTTCCCATTTTCTCCCTCAAACCATCAGGTTGGAAAAAATAGGCTTTCCCTTTCCTTTTCCTGCCTTAGTGAAATTTCTATTTCATATCATTCACTTCCTTAAAAGACCTTTGTGTTTCCATTTCCTTAAAACTATAATTGTGAGTGGGCACAGGGAAAGAGATAACCTGCTTACCAGTAGGGAACATACATGGGAAGCTACTTTAAAAATAATACTCTACTTGGTATACTCCGAGAACAGGTGATTCAGACGAAAGCAAGGCATACTCGGACTTCTGGGGGTTCACTAGGTTAAGAAAATCTGTACCATGTCCTCATGAAGTGGCAGACCAGAAATTAATATTTAACCCAGCCTCAAATGATACATGATTTCTTTAGTGATCAGAGTTATTCCTGGAAGTGCAGAAATAGCAGTTTCATTCTGAGCTCTGGGGACGCTTAACTCTGGTATACTAACTTAGGTTCATACCTTTGTATAACAACACTTAATTATTTTATTATAATATTTCTGCCTAAAAGTCGGTTGCCTTTAGATTTATATGAATTCAGAACAAGGACCCTGTTTTTTGGGTTTTGTTTTTTTTTTAATTTTTGTTATTACATTTTCTTTCACCCCCAACAATCAGCATAATACCTGGAACACAGTAAGACAATAAATGCTCAAAAGTTGTTTGTTGAATAAAAAACACCATTTAAACCTATGGTTAACAAGTAATATTTCACTTTAGAAGTGGCAATATTATAAAAGGCCACAAGATGGGCTCATTACACTGTGAAAGTTTGTGAACATTCTTGAATCATGACATTAACATTTCCTTCTGCAAAAAACAAGGAAGATCTGATATATGTTTCTGTATCTTAAGGAGGAATTAAAACACTTCTGGTGACAAATCCTGGCAACATTCAGTGATTTTTTTGTTCATCTAAAAAATTGTATTAAGAGAAAAGTCATACCACTATTTAATTATCATTCCCTCTTGTAGCTTTGGAAAACGTCACAATTTTATCTTTATTGCTTGTCCCATATTTTCCTTAATGTAAAACTGAAATATGAGTCTAGATATTTATGGAATAATAAATTATGTTTCTTGTTCTTAGATTTCAGAATGGTG
The DNA here is from genome assembly GCA_963574885.1 of Lepilemur ruficaudatus. Lineage (NCBI taxonomy): Eukaryota > Metazoa > Chordata > Mammalia > Primates > Lepilemuridae > Lepilemur > Lepilemur ruficaudatus. Next base: position 62,428 of record CAUYRT010024246.1, on the reverse strand, counting down.
GTTGTCACTTTTTTCCCATCTAAAAGAGTAAGTCTCACTAAACTGAATAGCCCTGTTTACTAAACAAATGTCTTTTGAAACCTGACTCTATATTAGGAGATTCTACCTTGTTGTTACCTCACTTGATGTTTATGAATCAAATGAGGAAATTGAGGCTCAGAGAGTATAAGACTTGCCAAAGTCACTTAACTATTCCATAGCAAAGATGGTACTTAAGCTCAGTTCTATTGACCATAGATCTCAACAATTTCATTCCTTCAGCCGAACATTTAATGAGTGCCCTGATGGTGCCTGTCATATGCCAGGGGCTTGAGACAGGAAACTGAGTAAGGTACTGTCTCTGCGTGGAGGGCCTCATGCTCTGGATTGCAGGAAACTCTCCCGCCACCCAGAGCATGCCAGGTGGTGTGTGTGATGCCCCAGTAGCGGGTGAAAGAGTACCTGTTGGGGTTGGGGGATGCAGAGGGAAGGACACTAGCTGGCTAGTCAGTTTCCTGTTCTGTCTGCCTGCTAGAGTTGGATTCCCAGGCCTTGCTCAGGTACTGTGACATTGTCTATTAAATGGGTCCCATCAACTTACCTTTGACATGTTTATTCATTTATTTAACAGTATTTATTAAACATATATTGTGAACATACACTATGTTCTAGAAATGGGACATAGAGGTGAAGAAGGAAGAAAAGGTCCCTTCTCTCAAAGGGCTAAACTTTAGTGGGAAGACAGACAATAAACAAACCAAAGTGAACTGCAGAAATGATCCTGAAAGTATAGTCTTTAAACAAACTAAAACAAAAGCAAAGACCAAATCGAAGCAGCAAGAGAATATGAGCTAGTGATGAAACAGGGTAATGTGATAAAGAGAGGTTGTGGTACTGCTTTCGATTGGATGGCCTCTTTCCGGAGGTGACATTTGAGCTAAGCCAAAAATGATAAGAAGGAGCCAGCCTTGCAAAATTCTGGGAGAGAGCATTCCAAGCAAAGAGAGCAGCTGGCACAAAGGCCCAAGGGGGGAAGAGGTTATTCCTCTCAGTTTGGAAAGAAGGAGACAGAAGCTGTGTGGCACTAAAAGATTCAAATGATATCACTATCATGTCATTGAAGCGGTTGATATTAGACATCTAATGTCTGGGCTTCCCTTGGAGATAAGCAGCTGCTGGTGTGTGTCTTTATAACACCCACAAGGATTCTTGCTCATTTTGAGCGACTGGCATGCACTGCCAGGCAAAAGGAAGAAGTCGTCTGGAATTGGCTGTTCTTCAGCTGAGGAAATTCAGAATCATATTCTCTTAGAATGACTTCAAGCCAAGCAAGACATCCTGGGACCTGCTGAAGTCATGGTGCGATTGGAATGCTCTTCATATATTCAGTATGTTTGCATTAAATATCCACTCTCAGGCACTGTGTGTAAAGGAGTAGACAAATAAAGTTCCTGCCCTCAAGGAGCTTGTATCTCAGCACATCGTGGCCAGGTGTGGCAGAATGGCTTATGTAATTTGCACACCAGTTTACCTCGATTCTCTTTAGTTTATCCACTGTTTGACATTTGACTCTATTTAGAACATTTTTTTTTTTGTTGGGTATTTGAACAAAGAAGGAAGTGGCACCGATTTTTAGGATTTTTATTCTACCACAACAGGTCCCAGTTGAGTTCTTTTTAGAGTGGGAATTCTCCTGACGATAGATTTGGTTTCCAATTATTCCTGCCTCCAATGATCCAGAGCATTACTACTGACACCATTGAAACCTACAGAGAAAATGGCTTATTTCTACAGTTCTGGTCTATAATGCAGATGCAGACCCACACTGTGCTTCCTCACCCCCTACTTAGCTTCTGCCTCTCAGGCCAGGAAAGGAGACAGAAACTGTGTGGTGAACTCCCTTTCTTCATGGTTCCTGTCTCCGTAAGAGTGTTTTATGAGAAGCAGAGCCATATCACTCACTGGCTAAAATCTCCTAAAGCCAAGTGAAATCTTTCCATAATTTAGGCTACCTGGCAGAAAAAGTCAGGAAAGAAAAAAAAACAAACTACATGTGTACACTGACCTTTTGACACAAGAGACTCCATCACCTGTTGTGAACATGGTGTAACTTATGCCCTCTCATCTCACTCCTTCATTGGAAAATCCTCCAAGTAGAACTTGAAAGCCCCTTAGCACAGCTATTTTACACTTTTTACTCCTCATTGGAAGCAAATAATATTAACAGACTATGTGTGGTGTATGGTCTATTGTTCTTAAAGTTTTTGTGAATAGTTTCATATCATCTTATATTTGTTGTTTATTGCTACAATAGCAAATTACCACAAACTTAGTGTCATAAAACAACACACACTTATTAAAGATAATTAGAACAGTTCTGTAGTCCAGAAGTGTGACAACAGGTCTCACTGGGCTAAAGTTAAGATGTTGACAGGGCCAGGTTCCTTTGTAAGTCTCTAGGAAGAATCTGTTTCCTGGCCTTTTCCTGCTTTTGGTGGTCATCTGTACTGCCTAAGTCCTGGTCCCTTTCTTCCCCATAAGCTGTGGAAAACTTATGTGAAAACTTATGTCTTTATTTTCTATCACAAATAAAGTGAAGAAAAGTTGTGATTAAGCAATCTTGACTTTAAAACTCAACACTTCTCTTCTGTTTGGGATAGATATAGAAAGTGAGATGAATATTTGTGCTTTTGTCTACACGGCTTCTCTTCTCTTCTTCCTGTAACGACAATGTCCACCTCTGAGCCTTTGGTGGGGAAGTGAGGGTTCTTTTTTTCTTTTCTCCTGATACTCTGGTGGAGTTTCCAATCATAGTACTCCTCTATCTCCTTGCCTCAGGGCTGTGCACACAACCCAACCCTATCTAATTAGATTATCATATCCCCTGGGCATTGTGATTGGTTCAGTACTAGACTTTTAACTGAAGCTGGGCCAATCAGAATACTCTCCTGAGATTTTTTTCCTAAATGGCTCTCTGGGGAAAAATTTCTGTTTCATTGTTGCAAGAAAGCTCAAAGTATATAAGATTCAGAGCTGCTGGTTCTATGCCTCTCCTCGCTTGGAGAAACTGAGACTGACGAGAGGCAAGGAGAGATGATCTTAGGAGTTACTCCTCAAGGTCTTCAAAAATCCTTTGTTTCCTCTTTGGTTCTATGAGTTATACAATTTTTTTTCCAATTAATCTCCCTTTTGGTTAACCTAGTTTGTGTTGAGAGTTATATCTTGCTCAAGTAAAAGAGGCTCCCAACTCTATGGGTGGTTTTTGCTCTCCTAATGCCTATTTTCCCTAACTTTGCTATTGATCCTGTTAATCCATTGGGTTTAAAAGCCAAATCTGAAGTCAAGGATTCTCTCTTGGAAAAAAAGATAGAGAAATAATTAGAGGAGATTCTGAAATGGGTCCACATGACATTGCTTATGCTAATTCTTAGGGCACACTCTGTGGAAAAATTCACCCTCTATTTTACAAACCTATTTAGATTATGCAATTCAGCTAATTAGAGAGGATTATGTACAGATGCCAGTAATCCTATTAATACAATGCAGTAATATGAAAGCTTGAAATATGAATACTTTCTGTTTCAATTATCACGTTTTCACAGTGAAACTAAAATCCTTAAAATAAAATCTCCCTTCTCATTTCTTTTAATTTTGTTTCTGGAACTAATATATTCCCAACAAATCCTCAAAGGCAAATTATTCTAAACTCAGATCTCTCATGCATCCCTTTTTCTAAAGTTTGATAAGTTACATAAGAACATTTCCACTGCAACTCCATACCCAGAACATTCTGACCCAAACACAAGAAGCATCAAGCCAATTTTGCTATATAATTTGGATCTTCTCAACAAGATAGTTCTGAGACTAAAAAATGGCTGTCCTTTGGCATATGTTCCCCATATATAAGTCAAGGCCCATCATATACTTCCTAATGCATTGCAAAGTACAGTCACAGAAGGGAATTGGTGATTAGAAGAACAGCTAACCAGCATGTGAAATCAAGCTACTCACTTCATGTTAAGTTGTAGAATGACCACCAAGTAGAGTTGCTTAACTACATTTACAAAACAATGCATCTTTTCTGTATACATTTAAGTATGAAAATAATTCTCAGTCTCTAACCTAGGGAGACTACCATCACAAAACAACTTTAGCTTGGTGCTCAGAAGGCTATAGTAGCACTCATACCTGCTGCTGAATTGGGGATTTATCTCAGTTCACCTGGATGAGTCACATTTCATGGAGTGAATCAGAACCAGAACTGCCTAGCACCCCTGGTAAGTGTAGACAGTATATGTCAGCACAGGTATTTTAATTAATTTATTTATGTGGTTGTTCACCATGTATTTGTTGAGCATAATCTAGGTACTTGATATACAAAGGTGAACAAAACAGACCTGATTCCTCTCATTGAGCTCAGAGTTTAATGGGATATATAGATGCCAAATAATTAATAAATAAAACTATAATTAAAAATTGTCCTACGGGCTATAAGGGAAAGGGACAGATTACTACGAGAGAGAATAACAGGAGGGACACATTTTAAGTTGGGTAGCTAGAAAGACCTCTAGAATGAGGTAACATTTAATATGAGATCTGAAATTGAAGGATGAAAAGGAACTAATTAAGGGAAAACTATAGAGAAGAGGCTCCTAGGCAGCAGGAGGAGCATCCAATGAAGAAGAAATAACAATTATTAAGTTTCTTATGCAGTATATAAATTGCAGTTCTTGAAGAACCTTATGTATGCTGTGATCTAGAGACAGGTGATGGAGAGAGCAGAAAGAATGTATGTGTGTTTGAAAAAGGGGTAGGAAGGACAGAGAAATTACACAGGGCTTAGCTTGCCTTAAACCAGGTTAATAATTATGAATTTTGTTCTAGGTATGAGGAGTTATTGAAATATTTTGAAAATGGGAGACTCATAATCTAATTAACATTTTAAAAAGATCACATATGCACCTGTTTGAAGAACAGCTTGGGGGGCAGTCCTGGTCCAACTAGGGAGATTAGTTAGGAGACTATTACAATATGCTACACAAGAGATGAAGTGGTTTACATTAGAGTCATGGCAACAGGGATGGAGATAATTAGATCGATTTGAGATATATATTTGCAAATGGGTTCAACAGATTGTAGCGGTGGGTTAGATATGGGGAATGATGTCAAGACATCTGCTTTGAGTGACTGGATAGGTAGTGGTGGCATTTAGTAATTTGGAAAAGGCTTTTGAAAGAAGAGATTTTGAAGATAGGGCAAGAGTTCAATTTTAGAAATATTAAGCTTGAAATGCCTATGATACATCTCAGTGGAGACATCAATCAGGCAGCTGAATATACTAGTTTAGAAGTGAGGATTGGGCTAGACATTTAAATTCAAGATCAAAAGCATATATATCTAAATATATATACATTTACCTTTTATTTTAAAATAATTTCAGTCACACAAAGAAGTTGGAAAATAGTGCAAAAATCCTGTATATATCCAGATTCCCCAAATGTTAACATCTTATATAACCATAGTGCAATGATCAAAGCCAGGAAATTACTATTAATATTAATACAGCACTTTCTAACCTACAAACTTTATTCAAATTTTGCCAATTCTCCTTCTAATGTCCTTTCTGCATCTAGAACAGTAGTCCGCAACCTTTTTGGCACCAGGGACCAGTTTCATGGAAGACAATTTTTCCACAGACTGAGGGGTGGGGGTGGGGCATACAGTGGAGCTCTGTGGCTGGCCCCTAACCAGCCAGGGCCAGGGAGTTGGGGACCACAGATCTAGAATCTAAATTTAGTATCACACATTCCACTTAGTTGTCATGTCTCCTCAATCTCCTTCAATCTGGAACAATTCCTAGATCTTTCATAACCATGGCATTTTTAAGGAGTTTTGGCTAGCTATATTGCAAAATGTCCCTCAATTTGGGCTTATCTTAATCTCTTTTTATGCCTAAGCTACCATTTACAATAACTTCAAAGAAAATAAAATACCTAGGAATGTACTTAACCAAGGAGGTGAAAAATCTCTACAGGGAAAACTAAAAAACACTGATGAAAGAAATCATAGACAACACAAACAAATGAAAAAACATCCATGTTCATGGATTGGTAGAATAAACATTGTTAAAATGTCCATACTGTTCAAACTGATTTACAGACTCAATGTAATTTCCATCAAAATACCAATGCCATATTTCACAGATCTAGAAAAAATAATCCTAAGCTCCTGTTGGAACCAAAACAGAGCCAAAATAGCCAAGGCATCTTCAGCAAAAATAACAAATCTGGAGGCATCACGTTACCTGACTTCAAATTATACTACAGGGCTATAGTAACCAAAAAAGCATGATATTTGTATAAAAATAGAGACATAGACCAAGGGAACAGAATGGAGAACCCAGAAATAAAACCAAATAGCTATGACCAACCGGTCCTTGACAAAGCAGACAAAAACATACACAGGGGAAAGGAAGCCCTATTCAATAAATGGTGTTGGGAAAATTGGAGTGCCACATGCAGAAGAGTGAAACAGGATCCCTATCTTTCACCATATACAAAATTAATTCAAGATGGATTAAAGAGTTAAATGTCAGGCATGAAACCATAAAAATTCTAGAAGAAAATGTCAGGAAAACTCTTGGACATCAGCCTAGGCAAAGAATTTATGACTAAGACCCCAGCAAATGCAGCAACAACAAAAATAAATAAATGGGACTTAGTTAAGTCAAAAAGCTTCTGCACAGCAAAGGAAATAATCAACAGAGTAAACAGACAACCTACATACAGAATGGGAGAAAATATTTGCAAACTATACATCTGACAAAGAACTAATATCCAGAATCTATAAAAAACTCACAAATCAGCAAGAAAAAAACAAACCACCCCATCAAAAGGTAGTCAAAAGACATGAACAGATTTTTTTTCAAAAGAAGATAGACAAATGGCCAACGAACATATGAAAAAATGCTCAACATCACTAATCATCAGGGAAATGCAAATTAACACCACAATGAGATATCACCTTATCCCTGTCAGAATGGCCATTATTAAAAGGTCAAAAAACAATAGATGCTGGTGTGGTTTCAGAGAGAAAAAAATGCCCGTATAATACACTGCTGGACTGCATATTAGTGCAAGCTCTATGGAAAACAGTATGGAGATGCCTCAAAGTACACATTTTTGATAAGTGAGATGTTTCAGAAGCAAAGAGAAGTGTGAACTGTTTGTGCTACTGAAAGAGTGGGAAGATGTGCAACTTCATCACCTGCTTAAAAGAACATTGCTTCTTTTGGAAGTGCTCCATTTCCTCTGTCTCCTCCCTGTGAGTTGGAATGCAGGCAAGGTAGTGTCCCATCTTGGAGCATAAAAATGAGGACAAAGCTCTTGCAATATGGAGCAATAAGATGAAACGTAGGTCTTTGATCTCATGGAACTAAGCCATCTCACTAGCCTAGACCACTTGACAATCTTTACGGGGGAGAATAAGCTTTTATCTTAAGTCATTGCATTTGTGGGATTCTTTTTCATAGCAGCAGAGACTATGCCTTAACACTGTAATGAATAAAGGAGTAACCTTTGAGCACCAATACTAGGAGAGGAAGGCCTTTCTGCTACCTACCATAATTTCTAGTTACCAAGCTGGTGGGAGGGGAGGCAGTGAGAAGGTGAAGAATAATGAGGAAGCTGACCACAACTCTCTTTCGCACAGCAGATTTCCCTTTTGAGGCAACCTAAACTGGGATTGGGATAATTTTTGACTTTTATTGAATTTCAGAGTTTTGGCTATTATGTGAAAACAACTGTTGTGATAATTGAAATGAGACTATTCTTGAAACGATAGGGACCAGAAGAAGACTCTTGTAATTTGAGGTAATGGAAAAAGTCATCAGACATTTTGTAGAATTTCCTCAAAGGACAGGAAGCACTAGCCTAATAAAATTTCAGCGAGCAAGAGGGGGTACAATTATTTTGTTTGTACTTCATTCAGGTTCTTCTTTAAATGTAATAGTTATCTAGAAATTTGAAAACAAAAAGATTTAAAAAAAATAAGCTAAATATTCAACTAAACATTTTAAAAAAGAATAATAGAGTAACTTCAAAAAATATAAATAAAGAAAATTATAATGATATGAACATAAATTAAGGAAATAGCAATCAAATAAATAATATATGATCAACTAAACCAAAAGCTAATTTTTGGAGAAGACTAACAAAATAGGTTAATTTCTTCCAACAATGAACAAGATAAACAAATAAAGAGAAGTCACAAATAAATAATAGTAGAAATTAAATAGTAGGCATAACTACATATAAAGTAAAAGTGTAAAAATATAGGAGAAAACTATAAAAAGATTTATGTTACTAGATTGGAAAAGAGCTGAAATAAATACTTTTTTGGAAAAATGTAAATCACCGAAATCGATTCAAAAAGAATAAAACTTGAAAATGCTTATAAGCACTAAAAAACTGAACAAACATTCAAATATTTACACACAACAGTGGCACCTACCTCTGAACCTTTTACAGGTGAGTTTCCTGAAGCTTTTAAGGAAAAAATAATCCCAACCTTATAAAATGTGTCTATACAATGGTAAAAGAAGGTGTACTCCTCATTTCCTTTCATGAGTCCAGGATACCCAAAACAGATAAGATTTTATGAGAAAGGAAAATTAAAGATCAATCTCATTTATGAACATAGTTGTAATACGAAATAAAATATTTTCAAACTACATCTACCACTGAATTAAAAAAATAAGACCTCTTAACTTTTAATCCTTAAAGAAGGCTCATCTTAGCAAGAATGTAAGGATGGTTTATTAGCCAGACTTCTGTAAAGTAATTCACTGTAATCACAGACTAAAAGAGGTTAAAATACAATACAATAGTCCTTGCATCCGGTGTTGCTGCTGTAAAGAAATCACTACAATTTTAGTGGCTAAAAGTAACTCAAATTTATTATCTTATAGTTCTGGAGATGAGAAGTTCAAAATCAGTCTCACTGTACTAAAATCAAGGTGTTGGGAGGGCTGCATTCCTTCTGGAGGCTTTACGGGAGAGTTTGTCCCCTTGCTTTTTCTAGCTTCTTCAGGCTGCCCATGCCCCTTGGGTGTGGCCTCATACCAGCAGCATAGCATCTTCCAACCTTGTTCTCTCTGATTCGGACTCTCCTGACTTCTTCTTATAAGTCATGTGGTTACACTGGACTCACCCAGATAATCCACGATATTCTCCCCATCTCAAAATTCTTAAAAACCTTTTGCCATATAAGACAACATATTCATAGGCTCTTGGGATTAGGATATAGACATCTTTGGGAGCTATAATTCAGCCTGCTACACCTTAGAAAAAGAATCTGATAAAATTTAACATGTATTCATGATTTTAAAATAAACAACAACCTCAAAACTTAGCAATAGGAATAGAAAGACAATTCCTTGGTCTATTGAATGATATCTTTAGGAACATTTTGTTTTTAAGTTTATTTTTTTAAATTTTTTTTATTATTTCAAAATATTATGGGGGTACAAATGTTTTCGGATCATTTTTGTTATGCTTGAGTCAGGGTTGTAAGTGTGCCCATCACCCAGAGTGTTCATTGTACATGTTAAGTAGGTTATCACTCATCCCCTCCTCCCTCTCCCCTCTGCCTACTTTCCACTCTAGCACGTCTTATATTATCCTGTATAGAGCTGGAGCCCAGTCTACTAAGTGAAGTATCCCAAGAAGGGAAAAACAAGCACCACATGTACTCACCATCAAATTGGTATTAACTGATCAACACTTAAGTGCACATATGGTAATAACATTCATCGGGTGTTGGGCAGATGGGTGGGGGCAGGAGGGAATGGGTATATACACACTTAATGGGTGTGGTGCGTACAGTCCAGGGGGGACGGACACGCTTGAAGCTCTGACTTGGGGGGGGGGCAAGGGCGATATACATAACCTAAACATTTGTACCCCTGTAATATGCTGAAATGAAAAAAAACAGTCAAATTTAAGTATCTTCCCCTTTATGTATAGAAAGGCCTTTCCTAGCACCAAAGATTATAAAAATGTTCTAATAGAATTTTTTCTAATGCTTCTTATATGGTTTTGCTTTATAGTTCTTAAATTCGTGTGGAGTATGTGTATGTGTGTGTCTGTTCAGATTGTCTGACTTTATATTTTCCTAAATGATGCTAATAGCCATCTTTTTAAACAAAAAATGATGTAGTCCATTATTCTGCACTAATTTTAAATGCAAACTTTTTCATCACTAAATTTCCTTATATCCATGGTACTGTTTCTGGACTCTCATGGAATTTGTAACTTTTAAACTTATGTATAATTATTATCTTTGGATGTTATATATTTATTTAGAAGAAAGAATAATTTTCTTGAATACAAGGATCACATCTTATGCATTATTCACTTTTTAAAATACTTCCTGAGATCTGGGACCATGTCTAAGATGAGGTCTGCCATTGCTGAGCACTTACAGAATGAGCCACAGAAGTGGAGGAGGGAGTTGAGGACCATAGGAACCCTGTTTCCCTTTTTCTTTGTAGGCTTCATTTTTTCCTTGGTTGGTTTAGGAATAAAGATGAATTAGACAGAGGCCTACTGATTTTTGAGAGAAGGCTTAAAAAACTTGCCATGCATCTGAAATTCTTTCCCCGGTGCTAGGGTACTATTTTCAGAAGACCCCTGCTTAACCTACGTTGGCTGCTTGGCAACTATAAAAACTGACAGTGTGTCACTGTCTTTTTGGTAAAAGCAGACTCTACTATTTCTGCCACCATGGGAAGATCTAAAGCTATTTTGTTACTAAGACTTTGAGTCCCTAACCTTACCTTCTTTCTCGGCAGTCTCACCTTAATTAATAGATCTGATAAGCCCAGGGCAAACTTTACAGCAGACTGCTGCTTCTTCTGACATGGCCACCATGGGATTTGGGTACTTTATGGTCAGGAGCTTCAAAAAGTCAGTCCTGCTCTTATCTCCTATGCGGTTCCTTGACTGCAGAGGATTCCCAGTGTGACTTTCTGACAGCAGTCGTTCAGGAACTCAGCCAAAAAGACTTTGCTACAGACGGTGAAGACACAATTGGAAGGAATGTAGACATTCAGAATAGAGTCAGAGAGCCTCTAACAAACCTTTTAAAAACTTTCACTCATTTTTCTATTTGTATGAATACTTTTGTCCAGACCCTCCCAAATTTAGTTTTTTTTTTTTTTTTTTTGCTGACTCCTGTGTGTTCTCTTAGAAGGAGCAGAGCTGCATTTTTGCTAGTGAAGAAGTCTGTGTCGTGAGTTACAAACTTTTCTTCATCTCACCTCATCTCAGTCTAGCTTCTCTTTTCCCCAGTTAAAGGAGACTCTGTCCTCCTTTGGCTTCCAGATTTTACTGAATCAAAAACTCTCTCTCTCTTTTTTTTGCCTGGATTTTCCTTTCGTTACACTATTGCCTCTCCAACCAGAACCCATGGTCTTCCCTGGAAGAAGCAGAGGAGTTTCTAGTTTGGCAGTACCACTCGTGATTTAGTACTTGTGTTACAGTTTCTCAGATTGTGAGCATGTGCCAAAGTTTTATTTCAAATGTGCCATAGGGAGGAGGCTCCTAAGAAAGCCAATTCAGAGATGTCCTGTTGGTAGAGGCATGTTATGGGGAAATAAATGGTTAGGGAATCATTGTGAGATTGTATCTTTTAAAAAAGCATGTCTATAGCAACATGGCTGGAACTGGAAGCCATTATGTTATGTAAAACAACTCAGAAATGGAAAGTCAAATATTGCATGTTATAACTTGTAAGTGGGAGGTAAATAATCTGTACACATGGACATAGAGTGTGGAATGGTGGTCACTGGAGATTCAGAAGGGTGAGAGAGGTGTGGGTGATAAAAGAAATCACTTAATGGGTACAACGTACAGTCTTCAAGCGACGGACACGCTAGAAGCCCAGACTTCATCACTACACAATATACTCACGTACCCCTTGAATTTATATAAATTTTTTTTTAAAAAAGCAAAAAACACGTCTGGTTAAAGATTACTAGGTTTGTTGTAAGATGATTGTAAGCTGGGTGGTGTTACTTTAATTTCTCAAAAGGGGTTTATCAGAAAATTGCTTTAGCATTTTATCATGAATGCTAGACGTTTCCCAGAAAGTGCTGCTAATTACATAACTCAGTTCTGCCCCATCTCAAGTGTATGGCAATTTTCTTTTCTTTTTTTTTTTTTTTGACTGAGAAATTCTTTTTTAATGAACCATGTTGATCAAGAAAAAGTTTATCTCAGTGCATTTTTGTCCTAAGTGTATTATATTAATGGAGCTTGTTGCTTAGTCACTTTTTACATCTTTTACAAATGCTGGAAATTAGATGTAGATTCCATTTGCACCATTGCAATTAGCAGTACTATTTATTTTTCTTTTATGGGATGGTCTCCATTATTTAAATTTTTTAATTCAAATATATATAGGTGGTACAAGTGTTTTTTTTGTCATATGATGTATTGTATAGTGGTGAAGTCTGGGCTTTTAGTATACCCATCACCCTAATAGAGTACATTGTGCTCAATGGGTAATTTTCCATTCCACACCCCTGTTCAAACTCTCCCACCTGTTGGGTCACCAATGTCCATTATGTCACTGTATAGGCCCCTGTGTACCCATAGCTTAGCTCCCACTTATAAGTTAGAACGCGCAGTATTTGATTTTCTGTTCCTGGGTTACTTCACTTAAGATGATGGCCTTCAGTTCCATCCAAGTTGCTGCAAAAGACATTACTTTATTCTTTTTTTATGGCTGAGTACTATTCCATGGTACATATATACCACATTTTCTTTATCCACTTATTGGTTGATGGGCACTTGGATTGATTCCATATCTTTGCAATTGTAAATAGTACTGTGAAAAACATACCAGTATGGGGAATTTTTTGATATAATGACTTCTTTTCTAGCAGTAATATTTATACCCACACTGTTACTATTTCATTAAACCATCTTTCTAGTTAATATGTCTGAAATCAGTGTATGTCTTACAACTGAATATATGTATATATATTAATAAACACTCACCACACACGCATCCGCAGTCGACCCCCCCCCAGCCCCGTAGAGCCATTGTCCTGATAGTGTGTCTTAAATAAATTGAAAAAGTACCTATAGCATTGTATAAACTGGCCCATGCTGCTTTTGATTGTTAGCTTCCTGAGGGTAGGCATTTTTTTCTTCATCTGTTTAATCTCTTTATTATGCCTTAAACGTCAGAAGGGTAGAATAATATAGTCTAGTCTCCATTCTGCAAGAAGCTCTTAGCGTTCCAATGATTTTAGTGAGAAAACTGAAGGAAGGACTTTTTATCCCTCTTGGGTGCAGAAGCAGGGGTGGCTGTGCCGTCTGCCCCAGGTGTGTCCCTTCCCCCTGCACTGGTGATTGCTGGTTGCTTGCGAGAGACTCTTCTCCATCCCTGTCCTGGCTCTTGAGAGGTTAATGACTCTTTTCTTTCTTTCTTGGCTGAGGTTGTCTTAGGGTGCTTTTAAGCCATGTGTGTGGAAGAAGGGAAATTGCCCTGATTAGTCCAGCCTTGTGGTTAAAAAAAAATCTACAATAAAAATCAAGTTTTACTCTGCTAAGGGTGACTGGTTCTTAGTAGTACCCCTGGTTGTTACTCTGTTAAAGGAGTCTCTATCTCTTTCCTCCTATTTGCATTGTATTACAAAAGGTCCCCTCTGCAATCCCTTGAGCGCAGACTGGGTCTCTGAAGGAAGGTGCTGAGGGCTAATTAAAAACCCTGCAGTGCCACATATTGTATGTTCCAGTGTGTGGTGAGATACTTGGCACACACTTAGCAATGTCATCTTTGCTAGCGGTGGGTGCTTATGGCAGGGCTGGCTGGTAACAGACAGAGCTTCTCAACCATATCACTACTGCCAGGATATTCCTTAACCTTGCAATTCCAGAAACAGGAATTTCTCAGTATATCCAGAGATAATTCGTTGCTCCATTGCAGACTCATGGTGACTAACTTCCTGCAATTTTCATAGGTAAACCGGAACACTATCTAATTAATTTATAGTGGAGTATACCTGTTTGTAGTAATTGGACTATTCATAATTCCCTCTCCAGGACAGCCTCCTTCCTAGTATCAAAGAATCTGAAAAACTGAACTATTAATTGGAGTATACATGGAATCAAAACAAGAAATTTAGAGTCAATATTTGAGAGAAATATTTTATCTAAGCTTTAGGAAATAAAAACAAAAAATATCACTAGCCTATTTCTTTACTGAAAGTTTCCTTACTGATGACAGTTAATTAATATAATTAGTGCCCATGTGAAAATTGGAAGTACGAAGCAGATAAAGAGAGGTTAAAAAGGAAGCTTACAACTGAAAGAAAAACCATAACATGACAGTTTTATTAGTGATTGAAATACAGATATCCAAGACTTTTCTAAGAGCCCAAAGAAAAAGATTTATCAGTTAGCAATAGAATTTTGAAAAATTCTGCCTAGGTCTCAGATTTAAAATATGAAAAATGCTTATTCAAAGAACTATTGTGAATAGAAATAAAGTGTTACAAGAAATTTCTTAACTGTTAATATTACAAATGTGAAGAATTTTAAAAAGTGGCACAACCAAAAAAACATGACACATAAAACTTTTTTATTACTTTTTTTTTTTTTTACAAAAATAGGGACTGTTGCAAATAAGCCTGTGCCGCATTTGTGTAAAACACCTACTTAAACAAGTAGGAATGCCAGAGTGCCTGTAATTACTGTCCCTGAATTTCCTGTGGAGTCTATTTTTCAATACTGTGTTTGGAAGTCTTTTACCCGTTTCTGGAGAGATGAAGAAAAAAAGTAAATAGGCATAAAAAGGAAAGAATTTAAAATGTAAGAATAAGGAATCTGAAATGCACAAACACCCAAGATCATTAACATATATAAAAGGTCTGTGTCATAAGAAGGTAACATCTGAGCAGGTAAACAATGCAATAGTTTTCTTTTTTTGGTCTGAGCATGAAACAGTCATTGAATTTAATGAAAGATAGGCATTTATACAAGCTGTATAGATGAAAAAAGAAGGAGGAAAAGCAAGAAAAACATCAAAATAGGCACCATAATCTTGGGAAAGAGGAACTGTGTACACATTGACAAATTAGGATCTGCTACTACATTGGATTTTTTAGATATTAGGTATACTGAGTGAAATGTCTAGTTATCTTTGGTTCCTTGTCTATGAAAACGGGAATAAGTACACTCTTGGAATGTGGACACTGTGTCATATTCCATATGGAGTCCTTAGAATCTAGCATGACATGTGGCACCAAACAGGCCCACCATGAATATTTCTTAACTAAATGAAAAATTCTAGCAGTGAGTCTTACCTGACATCTTTAGATGTCAGGATCATTATGCTATGTATGCCCAGAAGGATGTACAATTATCAAAATTGTATGAAGGAGCTTCAAATTTGCAAGCAACATGTAAATGAGGAGTTTTATTAGAGACAAGCTGTGGTTCAATGGAGGGGAATTGTCTATACACAGCAAGGCTGGGCAGCGCAGGAACTGACCGTGGTAAAATGACTAGGCAGAGAGGTCATTGGGAGCTTGAAAACATCCACCTGATACATTTGTCCTGCTTTATGGCTATTTCTGCAGGGGGGTAATCTCATACCTATAACCCTTTATGGCTGAACTTCCAGACAATTTCTGAAAGTAAATCATTACTTTTGCTGGTACCATTCTCATGTGCGAATGTGACACAAGAAACCTCTGTGCCTTGTTACTAGCATGAAGATAAATAAAAAACCTGGAAGAGGTGAAGACCGAAAGAAATTGAGCTAAAATACTGGATCAAGACAACTTTGATGAACATCTTGTCTCCAGATTTATAGTTATGTGAAGATACGTCTTCATTGTTAAATTTAATTTGAATTACATTTTCTGTTACTTGCAGGCAAATCATTTTCACTGATATAAGCCCACACATATATTTTTCAAATTATAAATTAAATCATGTTCTAATGCACTGTGAAAAAATATTCAGATTATTTTTTATACTGAGTTTTTTATGTGTCAAACATTATATCAAATAAATGCTCCATTGGCTGGGGCTGAATATAATAGAGATTTTTCATGAAGTCACATTTTCACTGATTAATTACTAAATGCTTTTAACATTCCACAAGTATGTATTTAATACTTTGCTAAACATTAGGGATACAATGGTGAAAAAAATCAAAATAATGCATGAGTTTATGTCTGTGAGCACTTACACATATGCCTAGAGAAAGATCTAAAGAGATTGAAAGAGAATGTCAAAAGGAGTTCGACATGGGTGGTAGGATTATATATTTTTACTTTTCTTTTTATAATTTTCTCTACTGTTTGAATTTTTAAAAAGCTGATACTTATATTACAATACTATGTATCCAGCAGTGTGAAAATGATACATATTAATTTTCTCTTTCAATTTTCCCAACAAAAGATAGGAATTATATTATTCTTATTTTACTGATGATGAAATTGAAGCTTTGATGTTAAGTAAATTGTCCAAGATGAAACGGTGGTGGAGATATTATGTTTGTAATTAGAAAACAATGTGAAAGTTAATTCTCCTTAAGAGAAAATAATGATGTAGGAATGTATTTAATGACATGGAAAGATGCTTATGATATGTTAAATGACAAAAAGCTAGTTGCAATACAACTGTCTCAAAGTTTCTCTTACTCTTCTGGTTACAGACTGGGGAGATTTTTGACACTAGACGTGACAAATCTTTCTTCTTCTGGGAAAAAAAGTGGGACCAATAAATTGACATTAGCTTCCCTAAGATCAAGATCACAATAGTTTAAGAGAACACACAATGTTTAAAAGATCTGTATTAGAACCCTTTCTTCTAGAACTAAGTTTTGTATTAATAATTCTTTTACTGATTTTATTAAGGAATAAAAAACTGCTACTCAGTGCTTCAAGGGAGCCAAAGAAAAGAAGTTGCAATTGGATGGGAATATTAACCTACTTTGAAGAAATTTTGCACCCACAAAGCTGGGCTATCAGAAGCCCTGTTTTTGCCCAAATATTTATCCTGGAAAGGATCCCAATGATTTGCATATTTGAAAGAGAAAATTTCACCAGCAGATGGTTGAGAAGCAATTTAGGTAATATCTGACCCATCCTTAGCATGATCCTGGTTACAAAATAGATGAATAAATCTCAGATTGGGCTCATCTCTTAGTATCCTGAAACCTGTCTCATTGTTTCGAAAAGAAACTGTCAGATAAGATAGCCCTGATTTTGGCAAAAATCATGTTATGTTGTTTCTGCCAATCTATGTTTATAATTTTTCTCTAACGAGTACAGATTACTATGTAATGAGAAAATGCATTATTTAAGAATTTTAAGGTTGTATTGAGTCTTAGGTATTATCTAGTTTAAATGCTTTTTCCCTTTTTATAGGTGCATACACTGAAGCCAGTTGAGGGTAAATGTCTGTCTCTCATGGAAGTGTGTGGTGGTAGTGATTTGCTAAAGGTTTTGGCTGATACATTCTCTAAAAATTTGTTTATTTATTGCATAGCACTTTTTTTGCATCCTGATTGGAGAGCTTCTTTAGATTTCTTTTTTTAATATAGGAGGAATTTGAACAATTCTCAAGTGGGTGAGAAATCTTTAGGACCTGTAAAAGCATTTTCATTTGTTAAAACTGGGATTTCACTGTCAGATATTTAATGTGAGTATTTTGTATCATTTTCTTCTTGCTATTTAAAACATTGATGCGATAATCTCTAGCCCATGCAGAGATAAACTGGTGGCTTTTTCACTGTTGGAGATTGTACTGAAGTGTTCTTTTTGTTATCTTCTGTGAATGAGATCTTCCTAATATAAGGATTGTTTCTCCTAAAAGGGAATTTGTCTGAGTGGTTTACAAACTCTTAAAAACTTTGCAGATATTGGCTTATGAAGGTCAAGTACCCTTTGTGAAAATGGCATTTCACTAAATGAGACCTTTGTTAACTTAAATATTCCTTTTGTTTTTGATTCCTCTTGGCATCTTGATCATGACATGTAGCATAGTTGTCTGCTTAGGGGGGTCTAATTTACAGCATTTGCACATAGTTTTTTTCCTCCAAGAAGATTTTCTAAATTTAAAAAGTGTTTGTTTCACTATCTAATTTTTCATCTTCTATATGTGTATTATTCAAGATTTTGTTTGATTGCAAGAAACAAAAAATCTGGTCAAGAGATGCTTAAAATATGGGTTTATTTTTATAATATACAAGAAATCCGGAAGCAGTTGTCCATGTTAGTTCAATTACTCAGGCACAACATCGAACATAATACTTTGGCCTTTCCTGTATTTTCACTTCACCAACATGTTGGTTGGTGACCATGGTTGGTTGGCTTCTTCCTTATGGTTGCAGGATAATTGCTGAATAAACTCTATCTAAAACTGAGTGAAATTTTTGATTCATTGCTCCTTTAAGAAAACAATGAACATTCAATAAAGTGGTGGATAGATTTCAGAGGAGCCTGTTTTGAAAAGGTGTTTGAAGTTGTGTAGAGCTGGTGAGAACTTTCTCCTTTCTTCCATTCATCCTTTCACTCTTTGTTTCAATCCAAGCCTGACCTCGGAGCCCCAGCTCCCTATCAGAAAATAGGATGCTAATCTCTGGAATATAGATGTCCACTGTAAGATTGGAAACAGCAAGTTTGGACCTGAATCAAGCCATTAAATGGGGCATTTTGGGTCCAGACTGGATAATAATGAATAATAAATATGTTTCACAAAATCTTATAATATTGATGTTATCTGGAGCCCCTGACCCATTAGAGATCTGGCTCAACATGTCCTGAACCCCAAGTTTTATAGCTTGTGAGAATCCTCCCTGATTTCTGTGAATTCCTGTGAATTCTTAATCTTACCTCTTTTTGCCTTCTTTGCTTCATTGCCCTTGAGTTTATCCTTCTGCTCTTTTTCTTTTAAACTTCAAATTTAAAGATGAAGTCAAATCTTTTATAGTTTTCAGAAAAAATCCAAGTCAATGTTTCATGAGTTCAATATCTTTACCAAAGTTATTAGGGGCCCTAAAATGTGATTTTACAAAGTTGCTCTTCAAAGCGTTAACTATTTTATATTAGACATAGAAAAGAGACCATGTGGAAAGACCACATTTTACCATGTGGAAGCTCTTTTTTTTGCTGTTGTTTTATTTTCACATTAGTTTTATTACAAAATTTTGCAGTCAGTTGTATAAAATATTTATAAATTCTTAAACCTTCCACTCCTTTTTTAACTAGAAAATTATGACATATTTGAATACAATTATGAATTATGTGTGTACCACAATCAATTCTGAGTGTATTTCTTTGTCATAAGTTTTTAATTTAGTAGGAATATTGTTTTGACTTATAATGACAGTTTCCATCAAAATTTGTATATATATTATTACTGGAAAACAAACTTTTTTTTCAATGACATTCACAATAAAGTCAGCTCTTTTACTACACTAGAATGAGTTTCCAAATTTTGATTCCATAAGTTTCACAAAAAAATAAATGATTATTAGTATTAACTCATTTTCCACTTGAAGGAACTGATGACACAGATATGAAACCGGCATAATGAACCTTGTGTGATGTTGTGCTTTTGCTAATGGAGCCAACATATTAGCTATCACTTCACTTTTCATACAAGTCTAACAAAATGTGGAATAGAAAATAAGCTAAATTAATATAGAAGCATTGTTATTTGATTTAAAAAAAGAAAGCAAGACTATCTTGGACAAACTGGACTATATGGCCACCTTACTTATCTCCTCAGAAACTCCAAAACTTCCTTGTGTCTTTTGCCTATGTCCTCTTTCATCTTACAACTTCCCATTCTCAGGGACAATTATTAATACTTCACATTTTCTAACGTTTTTATTTTCTTTTTGGAATTCACTGCTCTATTTTTAAATATGTGCAAATGGTTCTCATGATTTTTAACTTTTTAGACAGTGTCTATTGGCTTCTTGTCATAGTAGATGAGATTTGTTTTTTCTCTATCCTTCTCCTGCTCTCTCATATAGTGAATATCACAATTTTGGTTAAATCCATTTCTAGCATTTTCATTATTATGAATGTGTGTGTGTGTGCATGTGCATGTGTATGCATGTGTTTTCGTTTTCACTTCTGAGCTCAAGCGTTGTAGCATAATTACAGTTTCTGGTCAGACCTTTTCCCTCTGGACTTGCTAATCGCCTTCCCCCTGCCCAATTTACCGTGTTTTCTTTAAATCAAAAGCTGTCCTTCTGTAACCTCTAACAGTTCTGTAAAATATCTCCGAACATAATTTTTGATGATCTTAAATTTCTCAGATAATCTTCTACTAACTGTATCACCCCTTTCATTTATTTTTTAATAAAAGCATCCTTTCTGGAATCTTCCATGTTTCTGTTGCATGATTTCAGCGTAGGCTTCCCGTGTGGCTCTCAGCTTGAGATTTCTTTTTGACAAGTTCATACAAATTTCCTTCACCACTTTCCTCTGTTGAACCCAGTATTTCCTGGATTTCATGTTGTCTTTCTTCCTTCATTACTTCATTTTAGTGTAGCATACCTTTTAGTCACTTCCTCAGAAATTGTGCCTGAAATGTTACATTTTTGAGACACTGATTTTTCGTGTGAACTGTGAAGACATTGGACCATTTTTTCTAACATTCAGTGTTGCTGTTGGGAAATCCAATGCCATTTATATTCCTGGATTGGTGAAAATTAGTAGTAAGAAACATTCTAATAACTATTTAATGTGTGTACATTGATACATGTGTAGTCTAGGTATTGCCTTGTCGTGTTATAAATAAAAAGAGAGAAACTAGTTCATGTGTTTTTGTTACAGGCAGTAGTTTTTTTTTTTTTTTTTTCCTCAATAGGCTCGATAGTATGTAAATGTTCCATCTTTACCTGTATGTTTTAAATCAAAGTACCCAGAGATATGCACAATATGCTTAAATTATCAAATGAGATTTGATTTCATGATGATTGTATTTAACATTTTGTAGAAAGAATCTTTTTGATTTTAATTGAGCTTAATTAGAATATTTTCTAAGTAGAAAATACATACTAGCAGTGATCAAGAAATATATTGTTTATGCCAACTTTGTAATTGCAATATCTCTCAGTCCAGAGCAAAAGTAAAACCATTGAAGATGACAAAAGAATAACAAAATCTCACACAACTGAGTGTATTGCAATAGTAAGAGTGAGTTATATTTAAAACCATAATTAAAACAATGAAAAGTACATTACATTGATGTAAACACTCATAGGTGAAATATAATTAAAGGGAACAAACATTTTTTTTTCACATCAGGATGGCAGAGATAAGGACTCTGTGATTTCAAGTTATTAATATTAAAGTCAATATTATTTCAAAGAGCCTCAAATAAAGAAACCTTGCAATGAGAAGAAATGCTAGTTAGAATAGAGTTCTCAAAACTTGAGCTGGAAAATAATATGCTCGTGATATCTGCTTGTGATACATTGAACTTCAATGACATTGCAAGAATATCTGAACATTAATTAATATATTGGTTAAGATACCTTATCCTCACAACAACAGACATTTGTCTTAAATACCTTAGCAACAAAAATTCAGCAGTTCTGCCCAAGGTTTTGAAATAGGGTTAATCTTTTTAAGTGCAGTGAGGGATTTCATAGAGCCAGTGGCATAGAAATTTCTGGGTTCCAGTAAATATCCCGTATAGGATAATGAGTATAAATATGGATATAAAATAATGGCTTAAGTACATGTATATTATGGTGAGAACATTTAACATTCCTGTATGCATTGTAACCTATCAGGAATTATGGGAAAAATTAAAACTAGTTATATAATTCCTACTCCTTGAAGTAGCAAAGGACTTAGAATCTGAAGAAGCCCAAGAAATAAATTTGAATCTGGTTGTTTTTAGTATAGGCAAGTAATATGATACTAAGGGTAAGAGAATAAAGTCATTCATTTTATAAATGAATGTCATACGTAACTATGCGAATCTCACTGCTGAATGCTATTTCTGGGAAGTATGTTCTGATTAGATTCTTAAAGAAATTATATTGGTTCACCATAACAACCTCTAGCTACTGTGGATAGTTATAGGATATTTCTTTCCCTCATGGTCTTCCAAAGTAATCCATTCACTATAGTTATATTTTACAGGGAGTAATATTGCTGGCTGCAAAACTTATTTGCTGATTGTTGATGAATTTTGAATGCTTTATCATTTATAAATGCCGTGCCAGTGTAAAAATCTTATTTCTTCATTCATTATAAGAAATATCAGCTCATTAAGAAATATTAAGTTCTTTTCAGCCAAATTTATAAAGTGTTTTCAGTACTTTTGTGCTTGGAATGGAAAACATATTCACTTTATTAGGTTACTGGCTTTTTGTATTCTGGTGATTCATTTTGCACCCAATTCTCCAAATGGGAACAAAGAGACACTGTATCAGACAACATTATGCCCCATTTTGTTTGCGTATTTGTGTCTTCAGCTGAGAATATCCAAGTATCTCATTTTCTTTTCTTTATTGCTGATTTGCATGAGCTGAGCATTTCAGTTTTTTTCCTCACAATAACACTCACGTCTTTTTCCTGTTCTGTGTTTGATGATAGTCAGTCAGAATGTATCTACTGGCTTGAATTCTTCTTTCTGGACTAATTATTTTACAAGATGCACCAGCAAATAAAATGAACTGTTAGTCTAAACATTTACTGTAGGTTCTATTACCTTTTTTCTTTTTCAACAAAAGCAAACACAACATTTACTTAACAACAAAATCTAACAGAAATTGTCAAATCACATTGCATATTTTGCTGCTTGAAACATTTCAGACTATCTCTATGTTAGCTATTTATTCTTTTTGGTGAAAACTTGTGGGATTTCTTGCACCATTGATTTGTCTTGGAGCACTCATGACTCCCCGCCCCCACCACTAAGTTAATCTACATGGTTATGGTGAGAACAGCCATGTTTGTACAACAGAATTAGCCTGTGCTGACCAGGAGCAAGTGCCCTTGGAAGTAATCTCGATAAGGTCATCTAACTCACCAAGCTGGATTTGTCTGAGTCATTCTTTGTTGTCTCCACTCCATCTCAGTTTGAGCAGTGGTTTTTCTATACTGTTCCGGGATTTTCCTGAAACACCTGTCAGCATCCAGATTAAGCCAGGCAGAAATAAGTACCCCCGGCAAACTTTAGATAAGTCATTAACTTTGGATGCATGGTCCAGACCTTTCCTTACCTCCCCAAGGAAAAAACTGGGAGCTGGGGTTTTCCTCCTGATCCTGTGGCACTGTGGAGGGGGCAGAAGTCACAATGACAGGGAACCTTGAATTTTGCCTACCATTTTCAATGAGACTCATTTTCCTCTTGCCTGGTGTTCAGGAGCCTCTCAAAGCCTCTGGATTTCTCATAAAGGAATTGTCCATGAAATGTTGTTGAAGCTGTGTGTCCATGGGGAAAAGAAGGCAAACAGCTTTATATTCTGACATCTTTCTGATGTCACTCTGTTTTGCCTTTATTTTTGCAAACATCTGCAAAATAATTACATTTATTAATTTGCTACTGCATGCTAGAGATTGCACTAAACTCTGGAGATTCTGACCTTAAGTTTCATTATACAAACTTATGTGATGTTTTATTCTTGTAATTCTAATTTTTCCCTGTATTTATTGGTTTTCAGAATAATGCTTTCTTTCTTTTTTTTTTTTTTTTTTTTTTTTTACTGCTTTGTTTCTTTAGCATCCTCCCATGGTGAAAATTGGTTCCTTTTCCTTTTGCTTTTTAAGCACTGAAGATTTTAACATATTTGATATGTTTCGAACTGTTAAAATCAATATCCATATTGATCTCCATTTAGTCCATTTATGAGCAGTGGTACCCCTTGGAAGTTGGCTCTTAAATCCTTTTGATACAATCCTAGTAGTTTTTGATAATTTCTTTTTTTTTTTTTTAGATAAGAATGCTCCAAATTCACTTGTACATTTCTTCCTCAGCCCTGGGGTCAGTCATTACTTAAAAAATTTCTGACTGAAGGAGGGCCATGGCAAAAGGGAGACTATTAAAAAACTGATTGCAAAAATCCAGGAAGAAGACGACAGTGGTTTGGACCAGGCCTTCTGTTAGGTTGTGATCATCTCCGTTCTTCCTCTTTGAGGACATCTCTTTCAGATCCCATGGCTTTCTAGTCACTCTCGGATATGAGAACAGGTGGGTTATTGGTAACTACTGCTACTATCTTCAGGCATTCAGTATGCTGTTCTAATTCTACATCAACTTCAAAGTCCTTCCCCCTCTGACCCTCCCCACAGCCCAATCTTAGGCACAGCCTGTGGCTGGAGACTGGCAGAAGTGCCACAGCACAGCCTGTTATTTTACTGCTCCCCACCCTGGGTTGTCCCCCTTCCTCTCCCTCTATCTGCTGTTCTTGGCTCCTGCAGGGTTGGGGTGGGATGCAGAGGGGCTAGGGGAGAGTGGCAAAAGGTGCACAACTTCACTGTTGTCACTGATGTCTTTGTGGACCCCAGGCTACTGGTGTTAATTCTTTAGAGCACTGTGGGGACTTCTTTGCCACCCAGGCTATGCACCTGAGTCTGTAATAGC
The DNA here is from genome assembly GCA_963574885.1 of Lepilemur ruficaudatus. Classification (NCBI taxonomy): domain Eukaryota; kingdom Metazoa; phylum Chordata; class Mammalia; order Primates; family Lepilemuridae; genus Lepilemur; species Lepilemur ruficaudatus. The sequence continues at coordinate 37,808 of CAUYRT010024246.1, read as the reverse complement.
AGGGTCTTCAGGATGGTGTCTTGCAGCACACCTTCCCAGTCACAACACCTGCTCGAAATGGTCCAAGGGAAGGCACTCCTCTGCTGCTCTCCATCCCTGTCCTGCTCTTGCCAACTGCTCAAGTCAGCTACAGGTAACACATGCCAGGTTCTCCCAAGAGCTCTCTTGCTGCAGTCTGCTCTGCACTGGACAGGACCAACATCCATATGTTCCAAACAGAGAAGAGAATGCCAGTCTCCTCTTCTTTTAGGCACTCTTGATCTCTATGACTGGTCCTCTTGGAGGCTTTCCTTAATTAGACTGACGTGGAAAAATAGAGGGGGAAATCTGCAAACATGCTTCTCTGTAGGCTGAAAGCTCACATCTCAGATCCATTCCATAGTACATTAACTTTCTTTAGCAATCTTTTCTTTTTAAATAAGGTGGATGTGGGTAAATAGGGGTGAAGGGATCAGGTCTCATTCTGATTTCTTTTAATAAGCCCCAGAGTGGATATTTGGCAGTTCCTTGGTATTCTCTTCAAAGTAGAGTTTCTTTGAACATTTATTCTAAATTCCCAGACCACAGAAAAGTCTAATTCAAATTCCTATTTCCTAAGTTTTCTATTTCTTTAACTTTTAAAATATTTATTTTCTTAGAAAATTATATATCATCTGGGTTTTTGATTCATAGTCAGGTTAATTATTTAGTAGATCCAATATATTTTGGTTTCAGCTCTTCACAACTGGTCTCTAATAGCCATGACATAAGGAACTTGAAATTTTGCTGAGTTAAGAATTTGGACTAAGCAAGCCTGGGTCTGAGTCCAGCACTTTAATCTCATGGTGGCTTTGTTGTTCTTCACTTGTCAACAGTAACTCTGTAAGTGATGAAATGTGTGTTTCTTTGAGCAAATGGCCATTAAGCAAGAGAAAACTTTAGCGGAGCTTGAAAAGGCAGTTAAATTGCTGGGTGAGGATGTGTTAGGAATCACATGGCTTTTTACTAAGGTGTGATTTAAAGGAAAGCTGAGCTAATATTTCAGTATTTATCATTTTTGAGATTCATTCACACCTCATAATATTACTAGACCAAAAGTCGATGCTCTATGCTGTACCATATATTCATTTATTTTTTAAAAGTTTCTCTGATGTTTGTTGTTACAGTCTCTGATAGTTGTACTTTTAGGGTCATGCTTTTTTATTTCTTGATAATATTTTTCAGAGGTATGTTCTCAACTTTCCCAAAGAATCAGCTCTCAGTCCACTGATTTACCAATTTCTGCATTTTTTCCATCAGTCTTACACCAGACATTTGCTTGTCTTGCTCACTTCTTTCTTTCAAATCTCTTTTATATGTCACCTCTTCAGATAAACCTTTTGTGACTATTTTAACTAAAACAGCATTTTATCTTTCCCATCAATTTCAGTCTCTAACTCCTTATCCTACTATATTTTTCTCTACAGCATTGATCTCTATATAACATTTTTCTATAATTACTTGTTTATGTGTTTATTTACTTATTTATTGCTTACCAAAATGTAAGTTCCCTGTATCCCTAGCGCCTAGAACAGTGCCTGGAACACAATAGGCCTTTGTCAAAATATGTGTTGAATAAATGATTGAATAAAGAGTGAATGATTTTACTCATCTTGTTTTTTTGGGTTTTTGTTTTATTTATTTTATTTATTTTTGGGTAACAACACTAGGCGGAGAACTTTATTGCAAAATAAACATTTGTCCCAGGTATGTGATAAAGCATAAATATGAAGATATGAAGGCAACAATTCTCCCTAAATTGTCTGTTTTCCACATTTGTGTTGCTAGTTTTCAACACTGAAAGTGATGAAGTTTTATATTATCCAGCGTTTTTTTGTATCTCTGGTCATAACAAACACAGAGATATCTTGCTAAAGTCTGAATGATTTCGCTTCCCCAGGATATTTAATGTTAGGAAAGACTGATGAAGGGACCTAGCATTTCTTGAGCACATACTATGTAACTAGCTCTGTGGGAGCTGATGCATGTTAGGGGGAGGTAGATGGGAAGGTAAACTAACTTGGATTTGGTTCCTTGGTCACACAAGCTGTATGACTTTAGGCCATGTGTCCTCTCTCTCAGTACCTCTTTTTTATTTTCTCATTTGTAAATTGGGGATAATAATACAATCTGCCTCAAAGGATTTTGGAGACTTGGTATATGCAAAATCCTGGTGTCAGATCTTATAGGGATCATTGTACTGTATGAACCAAAAAGTGAATCTTTGAAACAAATTGCAAAGAGATGGCAAATTAATAAAATACTCATCTACACGGCAAGTATTCTTTGGATGAATTTTGAGAAATTGATAAAATATCTATAAAATTTTATCATTAATATTAAATTTATGATTGTTGTATATTATTTCTTGCATGGCAAAATTGTAACCAGTTCTGAATAGCAATCAATTTTCAAATATAAGAAAACTGTGGATTAGCTAAATTAATTTCACTAAAGAAATAACCTGCATACTGAATTTTATAAAATAGAAAAAAATAGAGAGTATTTAAAAATTTACTATTATATTTGGGTCTTTGGGCTTTCTCAATTGGTAAAACAAACCCTATTACTTATTTTTAAAGACAATTTCAAAAAACTGAAAAAAATTTTTTCACTTTTGAAATTGACTGCAAATTGAGTATAAGCATATCAGTTTTATTTAGTTTAAATAATGTGCTCGAGAGAAAAAATATAAATGAATAGCACATGGAATGCTGCCATATTTTGATTATGTAAATTAAAAATTTTGATATAGAGTTATTAAGCAATTTTGTCAGATAGTAATGTTTAACAGAGTAATGCTAATTTTCTTTACCTTGTTTTGACTAATTAATGCTACCTTTATGGAATTTTTAAAAGACTTTTGCTTGAACTTTAATGAAGCTAGTTAGTCCCCAGAAGAGAGTAATAAGACATCAGTTGTTGGAAGGTAAATAACATGACTAGTTATTTAAAAAAAGGAAGCCATTTCCCATACATGGGCACTAAAGATAGTGGAAAACCAACTTTTGAGGATAGGGTGGGAAGGCAAGTTAATGTGTGAAAAAGATTTTGAAGGTGGTGACTAATATTAAAAAGCAGAATCATATATATTGTAAATTTACCTACCTTGTGCAAATGCAATAAAATAAGAGCATTAATAAATGTTTACCTTTGTTTGCTTTCTAGAAAAAGCCCAATAAATTTCAGTACTTAAATTTTTTTTTCAAAAAGGAAAGAATGGAACAGTTCATATAGTAGCTATATTTCCTATAAGAAAAAAATTATGTTAATTAAGTACACAAAATACAGGCATACTCAACTATTTTTGAAAAAAAAAGTGCACTGGAATTATAAATCAAAAGTTAAAATGTAAAACTATAGGAAGAAGGAGGAAGTCAAAAAAATAATCCATCACAACCAAGTGGGCTTCATCCCAGAGATGCAGGGATGGTTCAACATATGCATATCTATAAATGTAATTCACCACATAAATAGAAGCAAAAACAAAGACCATATGATTCTCTCAATAGACACAGAAAAAACATTCAACAAAATTCAGCACCCTTTTGTAATAAGAACGCTTAACAAAATAGGCATAGACAGGACCTTCCTCAAAAGGATAAAAGCCTTAAACGACAAACCCACAAGCAATATCATACTGAATGGGGAAAAGTTGAAAGCATTCCCACTTAAAACTGGAACCAGACAGGATTGCCTCCATAGCCACTTCTATCAATATAATGCTGGAAGTCCTAGCCAGAGCAATCAGACAAGAGAAGGAAATCAAGAGTATCCAAAAGGGGAGACAGAGATCAAACTATTACTCTTTGCTGATGATATGATCTTATATCTAGAAAACCTCAAAGATTCTTCCAAGAGACTACTAGAATTGATAAATAAATTCAGCAAAGTCTCAAGTTACAAAATCAATGTGCACAAATCAGCATTCCTATACACCAACAACAGTCAAACTGAGAACCAAATCAAAGACTCAATACCATTCACAATAACAACAAAGAAAATAGAATACCTAGGAATATATTTAACTAAAGAGGTGAAAGACCTCTATAGGGAGAACTATGAAATACTGAGGAAGGAAATAGCATAGGATATAAACAGATGGAAAATCATACCATGTTCATGGATCAGTAGAATCAACATTGTTAAAATGTCTATACTACCCAAAGGGATCTACAGATTCAATGCAATCCTTATTAAGATACCAACATCATTTTTTGCAGATCTAGAAAAAATAATTCTATACTTCATATGGAACCAGAGAAGACCCTGTATAGCCAAAGCAACCTTCAGCAAAAATAATAAATTTGGGGGCATCAATTTACCAGACTTTAAGCTATACTACAAGGCTATAGTAACCAAAACAGCATAGTGTAGACACAAGAATAGAGACATAGACCAAGGGATCAGAACAGAGAACCCAGATATAAAATCAACCTCTTGTTGCTATCTGGTCTTTGACAAAGCAGACAAAAACATACACTGGGGAAAAGAATCCCTTTTCAGTAAATGGTGCTGAGAAAATTGGATAGCCACATATAGAAGACTGAAAAAGGATCTGCACCTCTCACCTCTCACAAAAATCAACTCAGGATGGATAACAGACTTAAACCTAAGGCATAAAATCATAAGAATTCTATTAATAGAAGAAAATGTTGGGAAAACTCTCATTAGCCTAGGCAAAGAATTTATGAAAAGAGCCCCAAAGCAACCACAGCAATGATAAAAATTAATAAGTGGACCTGATCAAATTAAAAAGCTTTTATACAGCCAAGGAAACTATCATTAGAGCAAATAGACAACTTACAGAATGGGAGAAAATATTTTCATGCTGTATATCCAATAAAGTGCTGATAACTAGATTCTATACAGAACTCAGGCAAATCAGCAAGAAAAAATCAAACAACCCCATTAAAAAGTGGGCCAAGGATATGAACAGAAACTTTTCAAAAGAAGATAGACTAATGGCCAACAAACATATGAAAAAATGCTCAACATCTCCGATCACCAGGGAAGTGCAAATCAAAACCACAATGAAATATCACTTAACTCCCGAAAACGGCTTTTATCAAAAAGTCCCAAAACAACAAATGTTGGTGTGGATGTGGGGAGATAGGAAAACTCATACACTGCTGGTGGGACTGCAAACTAGTACAATCTCTATGGAAAGTATCATAGAGATACCTCAAAGAACTAAAAGTAGAACTACCATTTAACCCAGCAATCCCACTACTTTGTATCTACTCTAAGGAAAAAAGACATTCTATAAAAAAGACATCTGCACTCAAATGTTTATAGCAGCACAATGCACAATTGTAAAGATATGGAAACAACCCAAATGCCCATCAATACATGAGTGGATTAATAAAATGTGGTATATGTATACCATGGAGTACTACTCAGCCATAAAAATGGTGAAGTAGCTATTGTGTTATCCTGGATGGAGCTGGAGCCCATTCTTCTAAGTGAAGTATCACAAGAATGGAAAAACAAGTATCACATGTGCTCAGCATTAAATTGGTACTAACCGATCAACACTAAGGTGCATGTATGGGAAGTAACATTCACAGGTTATCAAGTAGGTGGGAGATGGGAGGAGGGGATGGGTAAATTCACACTTAAGAAATGCAGTGCACACTCTCTGGGGGATGGGCACACTTGTAGCTTTGACTCGGGCAGTGCAAAGGCAATTTATGTAACCAAAGCATTTGTACACCCCTAATACCCTTAAAAAAAGTTGAATAGGAGAAAAGAAACTGACATTGTTAAATGTAAACCCAGAGAAATTCTGTTTGCTAGATGTATAGTATTCCTTTTAATGCCCTAAACAACCCTATAAGGTAAATATTATCTTTGAATTGTATATGAAGAAGCTTATATTCACAGATTAATAAATCACCCAGGTTCTCATGGGAAGTAAACAAACAAACAAACAAACAAAAAAAGTACAACTTGTGGAACTCTTAGGAAACAAATCATGAGCACAGCAAGAATACTGCTAGAAGAAATTTGAGGAGCATCAAATTTCTGTGAACTGTTTCCTGGTGGAGCTAGAAATTTACTGGTATGCTTCACTAATATAATTATAAATACCCTGTTTATTCAGAGATGAATATTATTTGGTCTAATTTTTTCTGTACTCTTTCTTCCTCATCTGGTCTCCTCTCCTCTTCCTCGTCTAATCTGGTCTCCTCTTCCTCATCCTGTTTGACCTCCTCTTCCTCATCTGGTTTGGTCTCCTCTTCTGGTCTGGTCTCCTCTTCCTCGTCCGGTCTGGTCTCCTCTTCCTCGTCCGGTCTGGTCTCCTCTTCATTCATCTTGTTTTCTTCAGATGTTTTCCTCTAACCATTTGGAATTGAATTGTGAGTTCATTTACTACCATTTTTATTTAATAACCAGAGCATTTAATTTAAAAAATACTTTATGATTGCAGTTTTAATTTTTCCATTCATCCTAGAATTATTAAGCCCTAGACATTTTTATATTTCCAAGTAATTTGTATTTTTTAAAACATTTTTGCTGTTGATTACCAGTTTTCATTTGCAGTTGCAGAATATGAGCTGTATAACATATTGTTTCTTGGCATTTATTGAGATTATTTTCATAAACTACTACATAATAATATTTTTGTGAATGTTCTCTGTAATATAAAGTTCACTTTGTCTAATAAAAAACCTTAATAATTGTACTATTCAAACCCTTATAAGGCCTTGGTCATTCTTCCTTTATTAAAAGAAAGAATTGTTTTAAATTCTTACAACAAAAATAATTCTCCATAAGTATTTGCCTTTTACTTCCAGCAGAGCAGTTCATGACTGTTTAATCTTTACTGTAAAGGAAGTTGATTATTAACAGAAATGGCTATTTTTTAATGCTTTATGACATTCAATTTTATTTTGTTGTAATTTATACTACTAGTTGCTTTCCTTTGGTCTGATTTTGCCTAGTAAATCTTCCTGTTTTGTTTTTAGCATTTACTTTGGCATCCTTTTGTTAGGTGTCAGTTTTAAAGTTGAACATTATTAGATTTTCCCTTAATAGGAGAGTTCAGTTATTTTTTGTCTAAACTCTCTCAGGTAATATTATTTCTATGTTTCTTTTTTTCATTTAAAATCTTTCTTTCCTACTGGATTTTTTCCCTCTGCTTCTCTTTTCACTTTTTCTAGTGATTGAACAATAAACATCACCTTTTAACTTCAAACAGAAATTAATCTTAAAAAAGCTTAAAAGTAAATTTTGTCCAGTTAAATAGATTTAAGAATAAGAATTTTTGACTCTTTTATGAAATAAAGAATTCAGCATATTTTCTTTTCCATCACCTCATCTTGATTCCCTAATGTAATTTAGAGTTATAAATATTAATTATTATTTTTATTTGGTTACAGATTTCAACTTTATATTTCTCTTTCATGCCTCAGTTTTGCTTTTTGCTTTTAATTTTGTAATCATATGTGGCAAAGACAGCAGTTAGCAAATTGAACCCCAGTATCTGTTATCCTCAGCTTGTTTTTTTCAAAATAGGCTTTCCCCCTCCCAATACACACAAATTCAATCTGAGTTGTAATTGGTCACACGTCCACTCAACTAGAAACACTAGTTTCCGATCTCCCTGCAGCTAGGCGAGAGCTACGTGGAGATCATGTGACTAAGTGTTGCTCAATTGGATGTGAGCAAAGTGCGCGATTTCCAAGGAAACTGTTTGCTTTTTACACCCTCTAGTTTCCAGTTTTCATGTCCTCTGGACATGATTATCCATGCCAGCTCTCACCCTATACATGAAGACAACGCTTTAAGAGATGACAGGGCAATCCGATAGGAGGAGTTTAGGTCCTTACATGACCTAATGGCCTGTTTGCCTCCCTGCCAGAAACTACTCCCACCTCCCATCTCTCTCTAGGCTCTTAAGAGAGAGAAGGAAACTGTAGGGTTTTTTTCCTTTTCCTTTTTCCCTCCCTTCTTTCCTTTCTCCCTCCCTCCCTCCATCTTTCTCCATTCCCTCCCCTCCCCTCCCCTTCCGTTTATTTTCTTCTTAATATTCCACAGCACAGAAACTGCAGTTTTGTTTCAGCCACTGTATTTTGCAGTCTTTTGTTTTAGCTTCTTAATCTTCTCCCTGACTAGTATACCATATTCGTAGGTACTTGATATTTTAAAATGCTTGATATAGTCCTTTTATACTTTTAGTTTCTCATTCTTTTCATTTTTCTCTCAGTACTGTGAAGAAAATTTTTTGTTTAATTTTTCAGGTGGATATACTTGGATAATATATTCCCTGAGCCATTTGGTAATGTTGTCTTGTCTGTACATAAAATAATGACCACATCTTTTTTCTTCCCCAATTCTGAAGATAATTCTGGTGTTCTGGGTTCAATGAGACAGGCCTGACTTTTTTTTATTCTCTAAAAGTAATGTACTTCTGTTGTCTGCTTGAATTCTTATAAAATCTTACATTGGAACTTAAAAATTTGTGTAGTTTATATTTAACTTAGCCTATTTAAAATTAATTTTGCTTAGAATTTGGAAAGGCTTTTTGATCTATCAATTTCTAATTTCTATGCTTTTTTTTTTTTTTACATTTTAGGGCATTATTAGTTTTTCCTACTAATGTATCTTTGATGATTACTGCTCATTTATTTCTTCTGATTTCTTTCTCAGTGGTGGTGATTATTCATGTGTCGAATTTTCTCTTTCACTGTTTCATTTTTTTAGGGAATTTTTCTAGGTAGTTACTGACGAAATTTTTACAGTCTTAAATCTGTCCTTTCCAATGTCTTAATGCATATTTTAACTATTCTATATTTTGTTGTGCTTCTTGGGGGATTTCTCTGTATTTTTTTCTTTGCTAGATCAATTTTAATGCTATGTTTTATTTCTTACTTCACTGAGGATATGATTAGTTATATTTCATTAAGAAAATCAAAGAATCAAAAATCAAAGCAGAAAGAATATAAACTTTTATTTCTTGGATAAATATTATTTAAAGGTAGAAATTTCTTTGTATTTGCAGGGTAATAGCGAAGTTTTTTCTTACATATCACAGACAGTGTTTTATTTTAAAGGTCCCCCTTTTCCCATTTCTTTCTGATGTCTCAAAGTTGAATGAGGAATTATTTCCCTGGGCCCGGTGTTTGTCAAGCAATGTGATAGGTTCATTCTTTTTGAGTTTATATATTATCTACACCTTTATTGCTAGAATTCCCATATCAGCTCTTAAGCTGGCAACCAACTTCACGAGCCCAACCTCCTGCAAATTTCTGGTGTATAGCAGACATTTAATTAGGACGGCTTTGTGGATAGAGTGAGAAATTTCTTGTGCTTTCAGTTTTTGGTTCTTAATGTGAGAGGAAGTAAATTTATTTTGGGATATTTTGAAATTTGGATAATGTCTTATAGATGGTTCTTTAGTATAATCTCTAGAGAGCATGCTCTTACTGAAGATTGAATTTCCCAGTAAGTAGCAATGCACCACCACTTATCCTCTTCTTAGTATTTAGCACTAGAAGTTATTGCTTCCTGAATGAATGTAGAAAGACAGGTGAAGATGAATAGGATGGAACAATCTGCATTATTAAGTACCCAAGTGATATGTTATGGCCTTTTTCAGTTCTTCCCCATAAAACTGAAATGCTGTTTTGGAGGTCTTGTCAATGATTGTTTTATAAGCTGTGGAAACTATAATTAGGGGTAGACAACTGATCAATAATTGATTTTTTACGTTTCCATTGCTCTTAAGATCTCATCACTTTTCTCTTTTTTCTTTTTCATGGGCAGATCAGAGAATGTCAGTTTCATTTAGTTAGCATCCTCATGACCTAAATCTTCTAATATTGCACCTCAGTTTTCTTTTAAGCCTTCTTATGCTTTAGGGAGCATAGTTCTTATTTATTTATTTTTTTTGAAATAAACAAAAAATGAACAGATTTGAACTTCAAGCTCAAAACCGTGTAGAATGGTCATTGACTTTTCCAAAGGTGTTTAATTGCCTGTGGGAAAGACTTTGGTTTGAAAATCCTCTGAGTGTTCATAAAAATTTATAAAGTCCATTTTGCATCTCACTCTGAGTAGTGAAACTGTTTCTTAGGCTTCTCCAGAAGTAATGTATGGAAATGGTCACATAGAGTGTTTATACAGAAGCAAAACTGCATTAGAAGCTTATGAAGAAGTCAAACATTTCTAGCAGCTTAGTGCGTACCCATTATCTATCTCAAACTTTAAAATGCACAAACGTTCTCAGGCATAACCTCCTACAGGATTTGCAGAGGGGTTTCCAGGGACTGAGAAGCTGTATTCATCCTGGCTTTGGATGTCACATATAACAAGATTAATCCACTTAGCATTTTTCAGATGTGAATTACCTTTGGTTTTTAGGTCCTGGGCTATCACCTTGTGGAACTGATTTTTGTTCTAGAAGGAAATGTAAGAGGTGACCTCATTGGTCTGGTTCTAGTTTACTCTTCATCTTGGTCTCTCATATTCTCATAGCTCCTAGTTTTCAATGTACTGGCTTGTCTTAATCTTTGGCAACTACATTCTCTATGATCCTTGATTATTTGTCTAGCTTCTGATCTCTAATTCCAATGCGGTTATCAGTTTCCAGCCTTTTTCAGTACCTGACCTCTAACTTTTGTCCAAATCATACCTTTGGTTGCCTGAATTTGGTTCCATTCTTAATTCTGTGATCTCCACTGATGAAAGTCTTGAAATAACAAAACCATAGGCAAATTCACATTCGATGTTTGTGTGTGTTTAGGTGTATGAATGTGATTATACCACAATTTAACGAAGTGTGGATGTTGTAAAACTTTCTAAACTGTGTCTAAAAAATGACTACCATTTAAATCAATAAAACAAAACAGGAGTAATTTTTCTGACATGCCCTCCTCTCTGTGACTTCCAAATATTCAGTAAATTCTTTAAAGACATCAGCATTCCAAAAATAGAAGATTCTGCATTTCTGACTGTTTGGGTTGCCTTAGGATCTAACCCAAAATCACGCAGTTATATAGCTCCTTCTTTAAAGGATATTCTATCTTTGTTATATTATACCCCCTCTTCCATACATTGCCTGAGAAGTAATCAAAACTATTATTAAGTAGAAGGAGAAGGGTAGGAAAGAAAGGGATTAGCAGGTGTTAAATTTATTCTTGGGAAACTGATGTATTAAAGAAATTATGTTCTTACCTTGGTAAGCTTATCCCATTCTTTAAAATAAAAAGGTTAACCCAGCTTAGACGTCTCTGGGGACTAATGACGGGGCTTCTTTTTTTTTTAGATAACTTACTAATAATTTCTATCTTCATAACATTTTTTACTCCATAATTTACTTCATAACATTTTTTACTATGTACTGAAAAAATACATAAAATCATCTTGTCCTTACATAATATATTTCTTTTTTGAAATGTTAATAATCTATTCTAGGGAGCAAATGAGTCATGAGGGTGGAGGTGTATGGCGTTTAAAAATAGAGCAACTTCATCTTGCACAGTCAGCATTTATTATAACACAAAAAGGTAAAAAAGCAAGAATAGAGAGCCTCTTAACCCAGGCAAGAGTAATAGTGACTAATGGCTAATGATGAGTCTAAAAGGTAACTGCCACTGTAATTTCATTCGAATACATCTTAACATATTTATAGGGTAATTTTTAAACTTTCTGCATTTTGCTTTAAATACAATTCAAACTCTTCCTTTCTTTGTGTGTATTAAAACACTTCTATATTGTGCAGAATTTTTTTAGCCAAAAAATAGGAACAAGTTTTTTTATTTATTTATTTGTATAAAACCATTGTGTTGAGAATGGAACAAAAAGATTAATTATTATGCGAATACGGTGATCTTTTAGACTTGAGATCTTTTAGACCTTTAGCTCTTTTATTGTATTGAGAATATATTATTAGAACATTTTTCTTTCTTCATTGGTTCAAATCACACAGGTTTAGATATGCAGCTATAAAGGTATTTTGCAGAAATATCATTCTCCCTGGTCTATGTCTAGAACTTCTTGGTGTTTTATTTTAATAAGTTAGCTAATTTCTGTTCCATCAGCTTTTAGTTATTTACATTATAAAATTATCATTTTGCTTTAGAGTTTTTTTTATTTTGTTTTTGCTTAGTTTGCCCTATTTTCTCAGTTATTGTGATTTTATCTTTTTATGTTTTATCTTTTCTCAGTTATTGTGATTTTATTCATTTAAATTAACTTATCATTGATCTCTTAACTTTATTACTGTCATTCATTATTAATGTAGTGCTGTGGATACACCTTGTACTCTATATGGTTGTTAAATACAAATAAGATGGGTCATTGCTTGGGGTAGAGCTTTCTACCTCAGAATAGGAGATTTCCATAATACCTGTGATACCTGAATAGCTAGGAGAATTATGCAATGTCAAAGGTAAAACCTTTCATGGTAGACAGCAAGTACGATGAGGTCACAAAATACCCGCCTCATGCCCTGGTGATAAGAATACTGAGCCTAACATTTAGCAATTACAGAGCAGAAGTGATGTGCCTTCTAATCTTTTTAAGTTTTATGTTAGTGTGCAATGATAGGCACAGGGAAACATATTTATAAACTCGTATATTTCCTCACCAAATAACAGAGTGATCAAAAGAAAAATCATTATAACTCAAAACCCTGGGGGCAGCCAGTAAAAGAAACATAATATTCGATTTGCAGAAGGCGTCCAAGCTTGCTTCTGTGTATAGCAAAATGTTTTACTGAGCAAAGTAGATCAATAAGGATTAAGAAACAGAATGTGTGATAGAATACATATACTTAAAATTCTCTTTTTTAGCACATGTGGTTTATTGGCTGGTTAAGATGTTCTCCAATATGCCACAGGATCAGACAAAACTAAAATGATCTAATTTGTATTACTCTGTATAATTTGTTTGCAAAAAATTAACAATTCAAATTTTAGTTCAGAATTGAATTAAGGTATCTATACATGGCTACAGTCTCACTATTCTCCTGAGAGAGCAAATAAAGTCACAAAATCAACCCACGGAGTTATCATGCAGCCAGGCTGTTGCCAAGCAATTTGGCTGAGACCTTCCCCTTCCTTAAGTAGCTGAAAGCCTTATGATTTTAAATCTGAGATTTAAAAAAGACATTTGGAACTCTTCCTATGGTGTGAACTTTCTTGATTTCCCGCCCATTATCTCTGCCCAGTAATCCTGTAGAGTTTGCTACTGTAACCTTGGGGCATGGTGAGAGGAAGCCATTAAACCTAGGCCTAATCCTTGTTTTGTAGGGAAGGCTGGTCGGCAATCAGCTCAGGTCTAAAAGAACACCACATTAGCATAATAACTAATGATCTTTTTGTTCCATTCTCAACATAATGGTTTTAAATTTAATATATTCAACTCATAGTCTCATTAGGGGCTGTTAGTATAACAAGGGTGTTTGTGGAGTGTAATTAAACTCTGATTTAATCATAACATACTGTAATACATGTAGTAAAGGGTTGGGCACATTAAGTAGTTTTAGGAGCAAAAGAGAGACTCATAGAACCCTTACTTCTGAAAATTTAAGAAAATTTTTTGGGCAAAGTTTTAAATTAATTCATTAATTTTCTAAATTCTGATTTCAGGCTCCAAGAGGCCTAGCTTTACTCCAGTCCCGAGCATCACGAGGATTGGTTGGTTTTTCCTGGGCACACCTGAGGTTGGCCATAGACACAGTTCTTCTTCCCTAGGTTACTGGTGTGGTCTACTTCACACGCTTGAGATACAAAGGTATTCATACCTATTTTATTTTTCAAATTGACACTGGCCTGAGCATTGATATGCCCAAATTACTAGAAAGTCCAGTATCTTATATTCAGAAGTTCTTTTCCTTTCCATCAAATTAAAACCACCACAACCCTTGGGGATTTTACTCAGTTCAAAGGGATCGTCATACTTCTAAATGGTCATTGTCTTCTGCTGATCTTGTTTCTGTCACTGCCACATGTTGCTGCTAAAAACGGAAGGTCTTGCAATCTTCTCTGCCTTCAATTCACTATTGTGATGCCACCACTGCAGACTTGGTAGTAGTTTTCCAATGCAGGGAGAGGATGTTCTAGAGGTTTCTCCCTACATTGTTAAGCTAGACCATGGTCGTATTACACTAGACTCCCAATACTAAGAATGCTTTTAACCATGAGAGGTGGAGCAGATGCCTAGAGGCTGCAGAGGGACTTCTAGAGAAGATAATGTCACTCCCTCAGTCTGATGCTTTGCAAAGGTGTTCCACCTTGGGCTGCCAGGTCAACTCTGGTTTACACTCAACATGTTCGGCTACATGGACACCCATCAGGGAGCTGGATCAGCAATGAAATCCAACCACAGACATGGCTCTCCTGCAATCAGCCCTGCTACCGTGAACATTGGTCTTGGCTCTGAGCGAACTCACCAGTCCAGATGCCTCCCCTCTAATGGCGAAGTCCTCCTTGGGGACTATTGGAAGTCATTTTTACCTGTGGGACTATATTGATCAGTAAGAAAGTTTATAATAACAATAAACTCAAAAAGGAGTCAAGATCTCAATATCTGTGTTCTCAGGGGCTTTTTAATCTTTAACTCCTAAGTAATTGTGCTCATTTCCTTTAGAGAGAACAGCTCTCCACACCAAGAGGTGTTAGTAGTAGGAGTGGCTTTCATCTGGTCACATAAATGTCATGCTGCGCCCTTCCCCCAAGGCTTGGGGTACCTACTTGCCTTGTATCTATGTTACTAAGAAGTTCACTCAATAAGGAAGAAATGTTTCAAGTCCGTTTATGTGTTTATTAAAAAGGAAATCTATGCACTAGATTCAACTTTCAGTATCCAAAGCGATTTATTGTAAAAAGTCCATCTTTTTCTCATCCTGTCCCCTGATGATCTAGTTTTCTTCTCCAGATGTATGTATGTTTTTTAATAATACTATATGCATATATATACACACATATACATATTTAGACACATGCTACTACTTCATACATAAAATTCTATACTATGTTCACTTTAAAATATCAGATTCAAATCAGTGTATATAAAAAGTTGCCTTACTGTTTTTAAATGTAGCATATATTCTATCATATCCTTGGAGTATGATTTATTTAGTCATACATCTATTAATAGACATTTAAATTATTGCCAATCTTTTGCTATTATAAATAATGCTGGAATGTGAATCTTTTATGTATATCATTTAGTATATGTATAACGTATCTATAGGAAAAGTTTCTAGACACGGAATGGTGGGCCAGAGAATAATTCAGTAATTCCTATTTGCAATTTTATATACATAATGTAAAATCCTTCTCCATAAATGTTGTAGCAATTTACACTCTCTGCCACAATATACAAGAGTGCCTGTCCCACCGTACTTTTAGCAACTCTGTGGGTTAGGAACTTTTTGATCTTCACTAATTTTTTGGTGAAAAATGGAATCTAATTATAGTTTTTATTTGTGTTTCACTTATTAAGAGTGAGGTTGAGCATTTTTACATATGTTTAAGAATCATATTTCTTTTTCTGTGAACTATTTATAGTTTCCCACTTTTCCATCAAATTATTGGGTTTCAAGTAGTAATCATTTTCACCACTCCCTCCCCCAAAAATATTCTGGAAAGATCAATAGCGTGTAGCATAGTTCTGATAATTGTGTGCTATAGGTCTAAGCATCCATGGACTTCCAGCATGGAAAGGAGCCCCTTGCTACATTCCATGGGGCAGCCTGAGAGAGTGTTCAGGGAGAAAGGAGGTTGTGCTGGATCCCTGACGTTTATATCCTACGAGTGAAGACACATGCCTGTGGAGCTTGGTTTTACTCATTTTAGGTGAAAATTCTAGGGAATCCATTTTGGTTTGAGATCTTTCTAAGAGATTGAGCCAAAATACGACTTGTCACCCTAGTCTGTAGGACCCTAGAAACAACAAATTGAACCAGTTTAGAAAGTAGGAAATGGGTTATCTAAGTCACCTGTGTCTGTCTGGAGTCAACCTGAGAAAGAGATCTTACCTCTTTGATGTCCTTCATATTAAGGGTTACTCTGGACTAAATTGTGTCCCTCCCACCCCTAAATTCACATGTGGAAGCCCTAACCCCCAATGTGATGGCATTTGGAGATGGGGCCTTTGGGAGGTAATTCGGTTCAGATGGAGTCATTAGGGTGCGTCTCTCATGATGGGTTTAGTGCTCTTATAAGAAGAGTTTGTCCCCTCTCTCTCTTCCCTATGTGCCAATACAGCAAGAATGTACTGTCTGTTAGCCAGGAAGAAGGCCCTCACCGGAACCCAACCATGCTGGTACCCTAATCTTGGACTTCCAGCCTCCTGAACTGTGAGAAAGTAAATTTCTATTATTTAACCGACCCAGTCTGTGGCATTTTGTTATGGCGGACTCAGCAGACTAATACAAAGGTTGATTACAAGTTAAACAAACCTCTTGGAGAGGACCCTCAGCATCTCCTGATACAAATTCACAGCTCACCCTGCCAAGGCCAAAGCCTAAACTGGCCTCTGAGTGGGCAATGGACAAACATTGTTTATTGAAAGGTGCTAATGAGATAACAGAACTCTTCTAAATACATTTTAATTACTCTTTTGATAGTGAAGGTAACACCTCAGATCCTTAAAAGTTTCATGAAGATGAGAGTTTTGATGTGTAGAGCTTTCCTGGCCTGAGTTAAGGTAGCAGTTCAATGGTGAGGACATATTAAGGAAAAACTCCTGTTTGTTTCAGTTAAATAAAATTATCCAGTCCAGTTCCCCCAAATTTACAGACACATTCCTGAGTAGAAAAAAAAATGGGAGAGCAGGAATAGGGGAGACAACAGAACTCACACTGTGGAGCCCTGAAGGAACACGGCGCCCTTGCTTCTCATATTTGAGAAACGCCAGGTATTTTTTTAAGGCAAAAATACTTGTGAAACCCCAATGTTCTCTTAAATTACTATTTGTGTAATTTTACTTAGCTAAGTACACATATGTCTTATTTTTACCAAAATCAAAACTAAGAAGTTTAGAAGTCTCTCAGAAAATCATTAGACTCATAGAAACATGCTCATTCATTCTCAGGGGTCTGTGGACTCCCATTTGAGAAATACTGGTTTAAAATTGAGCATTTGAATAAACGTTTAACAAGTGATGTTTGACCTAGTAAAATTTTTGTTAATTATTTTTTTTTTTTAAAAAAAAAACAATAGCCAGGTTTGTCATCCATGGTGCTGCTCTCCTTATACGCCCTCAGACTTGCCACCTTGGAGTAATTTTTGACATTTCTCTTCCCTTCTTTCACTCTGTCCTTCTCCCTTTGTCTTTCCTCTCTCTCCCTTCCTCCCCCTCTGTCTCCTTCTCACCTTTTCTCTCTCCTTCCTTGCTTCCTCTTAGATACTATGTAATGGATGCTATTCCAAGTGCCTTAATGAAGCTTTCATAGTAATGGGGTGATTTTGACAACAAACCAATAAACAAGCAAATAGAAAATGTGTCAGGTAGTGATTAACAATAAAGAAATATAAAGCAGTGTAAATGGGGGTAGGGAGTGCTAGGCATATCTTTTTATAATAAATTATTTGATATATGGTGGTCTGGGAGAGTGTCTTGGATAAGGTAACATTAGACCAGGGATACGACTAAAGAGGGTGAGCAAAATCGATATCCGGAAGAAGAATATTCCATGGGTAAGGCAAGGTAGGAGCGAGCATACTCGGCATTTGAAGGAACAGCAGGGCTGGAGCTGAGTGGGTGGAGGGAGAGTGGTAGGGGATGAGGGCTCATGGAGAGCAGAGGGTCACACCACGCAGGAACTTGCAGATCTGTACAGGGAGTCTGGCTTTTACTGTGAATGAAATGGGAAACTATTAGAGGGCTTTAAGCAGAGGAGCACTTGTTTGGACAACATTTTCTATGGGTCCTTCACATTTCTCCACATCTTCAAAGGCATTAGCAGATAATTTGCTCTGAACTGTCTTTTTAAGGATGTTTGCCTAGCAAGTAGCCTTGGAAGACAGAGTTGTTTCCTTCTCTGGAGCAGATTTGGTTATAGTTCAGGGTAATACAGATAGAAATATCTCCATCTGGAAAAAAAGGAAAGGTAGGTTTGTCAACAGCTACTTAGATAACATCAGGCTTCCTCACATTGGTGCTCCTTTCCCGTAACACACCTGACTGCGTGTGCTGCCAGTACCTGGCCCTGCATCATCCTGTGAGAACTGGGACTTAGGGAACTGGTACAACAATGTTATACTGACTACTATTATTGTGAGTGATAAACTGTCTTTTATCTCTGAATCAGTAGTCTTGTGTCTTCTGCCAGTACCTGTGAAACTGCAGCTGACTAACTTATTAGCTTGCTAGTAGGGCCAGTTCTCACAGTTCCTGTCCTGACAATGATCTCATCTGAATTACATTTGAAAGCACCATCCTGGCTGATGTATGAAAAGTATGGTGTAGGAGGACAATAGTGGAAACTGGGGGACTGACAGGTTCCTGCAATAATCTTGGAGAGATAATGGTGGCTTGAACAGAATGAATTGGTTGAAGGGCACAAGAGAAATAGAAGCACCAAGGATGATTGCAAGGTTCTTGGTTGGAGCAACAGGGAGGATGGATGGGGAAGACTGCAGAAATCTTGGGGTAGGGGAATTAGGAAATCCGTTTTGCTCAGGTTAATTTAAAAATGACTGACATTCAATTAAAATGTAAATATACCATGTTTATATACATATCGCTAACCCAGTAACAAACATGCAATAAAGAATTATGATGAATGGTGCACATGTGGTTTGGAGTTCAGAGGAAAGGTCTGGGGTAAAAATAAGATATGTTTGGCAGTTACCCATGTTTAGATGATTTTTAAAACCACTGGACTAGATTTTGTCACCTTTGGAAGAGTAATAAAAGAGGGAAAGGGGTCTGAGGACTGAACCCTGAGTGGCTAGATTTACAGGCTGGTGTGGATAAAAAGAAAAAGCAAAAGAGACCCACAGCGAAGTAAAAGAAGAACCAAGAAGCAGTGGTGTTCTGGAAGTCTTGTGAAGAAATGTTTCAAAGGAAGAGGGATCAGTTGTGTCAACTGCTGATGATCATCAAGTGAGATGGGGACTAAGAATTCACTATTGCGTACAACAATGTGGCAATTCCTGACCTCACCAGCACAGTCTTTGTTAAGCGGTAAAGGCAAAAGCCTGTGTGGGGTAGGTTAAATCAAGAATGACACTCAGCACAGCAAATTAGGTTTATTTGTAAAGTGGAATGAGGTAATAACTGAAGAAGAATATGGCAGCAAGGCAGCATTTTTAAAAGATTTTGTTCCTTTGCCATTATACTACTCGCCATCAAATTGGCACTCACTGATCAACACTGAGGTGCTCACATGGTAGTAATATTCTTTGGGGGTTGTGGATGGGTAAACTCACAACTAATGGATGCAGTGAACATTGTAGGTGGGAAAGGGCATGCCTCAAATCATGGTTTGGGTGTGGCAAAGTCATAACATGTAACCAAAATGTTTGTACCCCCATAATATCCTGAAATAAAAAATGAAAGAAAAAAAAAGATTGTGTAACATGTTTGTATGCTAATAGTAATAATACAGGAGAGAGGAAACATAATGGGAAAAAAGAGGAATGATCGATGTTGGAGCGATGTCTTGCAGTAGGTGTAAGAGGGGATCAGATCTAGAGTACAAGAGAAGGGCTGAAACTTAGACAAGAGCATGAGTCATTGATTCCCAGTAACAAGAAGAAAGGCAGATATAAAGGTAAGTATGGCAACCAGAGTTTGAAAATTTCTTGTTTGATCTCACTGTCTTTTCAGAGAAATAGGGAACAAGATCATGAGCTGAGGGGAGATGGTGTTGGAAATTTGAGGACAGGGAAGGCATGAAATAATTATTTATGCAACTGGGAGAGCAAATGAACCAGGCAAACAGGCCCTCTCGAGGTTAGGGATTATGAAGCCTAAGGGAGACAGGTGTGCATGGCTGTTTGTTTTTCTTTGGTTCCATTCAGTCGTCCAGTTGTCCAGGTGCAAGGCTGGAGTGGGTGGACAGTTGAGTTTAATGAACACTGGAATTGAGCCAAGTGGGTCTAATGGAAGGAGAGAGGGGTTGGGGGTGTGTGATAGGAGTGATTATAATGTTGGGGGGGTGTGATAGGAGTGATTATAATGATGAACTATGGAATTTAATTTGTGTAGGCAGGGAAGTGAGGACATATGGAGATGAGGAACAATAAAAAAAAAGTTTTGGGATTAATAGATTGCAGGCAGAGGATTAATGGAATATTTACTTTAGAGTGAGAGAATAAAAGATTGGAGGTTTTGGTTGAAGAGTTTATGGAAGACAAGCAGATCTGAGTGTGAGTCTGTTTTATTTAATCCATATTCTATGCCCTCATCTTTTTACACACACAGCCCAGTCTGGATGCTCAATTGCCTCATGCCTGAATTCTTTTTATTGCCTTCTCTGATCTGGAAACTATGCTGCTCACAGAGTAGTAGGAAGCATCTTTTTAAAGAGTCACTTTGATCTTGCTACTCAAATTTTTGTAGAAGTCTATAATAATTTGGGTCCATTCTTAAATCAAATTTTAATGTTCTTTACAAATATTCCCTATAATTTCTTCTTACTGTGACCCCTTCTACTCCATTATAATTTTTTTCCATTTTGTACATATAAATACAGCATATTTCCCAGGAGATCTCTAAATAAAAAAGGAACCATTTTTCCCTTTATCTCTGCAAATTTATTGTTTCAAGAAAAAAGAGAAGCTTAGTCCTAACGTTTCTTTTTTGCTGTTCTATGACTGTAGTATCTTTTCACCACCTCTCCAGAGTAATTGCAATACAATCCCAGACCTTGAGCTCTAAATTTTGATTTATTTCCTCCTGTCATATCTTATAGGCTGAAAGCATAGAGAGTCAGATAGTTTTTTATCCAAATATGTGGTGAGATTCAGCAAGACAGGCTTCAGACACAGAGTGGGCTCTGTCCTTTCCACTCCCTCTGGCGATCAGGGTGCTAGTGACCCCTTTTGATGTCCTATCAAGCAGCTCCAGATGGATCCCTCAGTGCTGTGTTTGCTTTCATTACTGTACATTGCTCCTGGCTCAGTGTTCTAATTGGTATCTTTCTTTTTAAAGAGACATGTATTAGAGCCTTAAGCTATTAGATTTTTTTCTCTACCAACTGGTTATTCCAAGTGATTAGTTCTCATTCCCATTTGAATGAGCTCTTCTGTGGAACATTGAGACTAATGATACTTGGGTGATTTTTTTATATAATGAATTTTGAAGATGCTTTTTTCTCATGTCTGCTCCCCATCAGTTTTTCAGGGTTTTCAGATAAACCATTGCTCTATTTACAATGACAGTTTAAGAAATATTTTTCCTGGTGTTTCCAGAGAGAGGTGAAGGCTCAACAAAGCTAAGTTCTGGTAGAAAATGGTACTTATGATTTTTGGATTATCCTTATGATACCAAATATAGGAAGCATCCATTAGTCACAGGACTTACGTCCCTCATGTCCTTTTGGTGAGTGTACTAGTTTGCTGCTGTAACAAAGCACCACATATTGGGTGACTTAAAACACCAGACATTTGTTCCCTCACAGTTCCGGAGGCCGCAAGTCCAAAATCAAGGTGTTCACAGAGCCATGCTCCCTTGGAAGTTTGTAGGGGAGGATTCTTCCTGCCTCTTCCAGGTTCTGAGAGCCCCAGGTGTCCCTTGGCTTGTGACAACGTAACTTCAATCTCTGCCTCTGTCTTCATGTGGCTGCCTTTCTTCCGTGTCTGTGTCTGTGTGGCGTTTTTTCTCTTTACTGGTTATATTGGATTAGGGCCCACCCTAATCCAGTATGACTTCATCCTAACTGAGTCCATCTGCAAAATCCCTGTTTCCAAACAAGGTCAAATTCTGATGCTCCGGGTGGACATGCATTTTTGGGGGACATCATTCAACCAAGTACAGTGGTTGCAGAAAACAGACCTATACAAACTGTGTTGTAATTATTCTGCAGGAAGGCGAGTGCTTCCAAATAGTGCTGTGCAATTTGGAACCCTTGTCACCACTACCGTCACCGCCACTTACTCCTTTTATGCATAGAGCTGACATTAAGGAGTAGACTTGTTTCAGTCATTTAGATGCTTTTCTGTGACAATTTTCTCCAAATACAAGAAAAATGAATGCTTTCAAGAGAAAAATTGATTTGATAAAGTATTATTAAAGTGGAAACATGAAGAAATAATGTCCTTTCCTGAATGAATACCCTTTTCCTGTGAAGGAAAAAACAAACTGTGAACATCTTTTCAAGGCTTTAATTTTATCCATTTTGCCTCCCCTTAGTAGATGACCTAACCTATTACTTTGCTAAAAAGCTGGCTTCGGTGAGCTCCTTCAGCTCACAGAGTTGCCTTTGGGCTCTTTCTTCCTCCCCTTCCTCCTCCCTGTTTCTCTCATTTCCATCCATGAGGAAGGTGCACGTATCCTCCTGGCAGAGGACGATCTTTCCCTCTGTACTCTTGATCTAAAACCTTTTCTTTCCACTGAGATTTTATTCTGAAAGAATTTTTCTCTTTTTCTCTTGTAACAATTTAATCTTTTTTTCTACTAGCTCTTTCCCATATGTTAATAAACACGTTTAGGCTTCCATCTCCTGACAAACAACATTTTCTTGACTCTGCCACTAAAATCAATACTATTTTCCTCAGGTCTCAACTTTTTTTAATACTCTGAGCAGCATTTGACATCATGACCATCTCTTCTTTAAATCTCCCTTTCCCCCATCCTGCATTTCTTCCTGTCTCACTAATATTTCCTTCTCTCTCCTTCGTTGGGTCCCCTTTCTCCTACTGTGTCTTAAAACGGAAGTATTTTCAAGGTTCTCTCCTCAAAACTTTTTTCTTTTCTTTGATGATTTCATCAACTCTTGCATTTTCAGTTAATATCTTTCAAACTTATACCTTTTGTTTCTAATTTATCAAATGTCCAGGAGAAACAACACTAGCAACAGTAACAATATTAGCGACTGTTTCGTGAGTGTCTACTATGTGCTATCCATGGTGCTAGGTGCTTTTTCTTTCTTTTTAAAAAAATAGTTTAATCCTCACATAAAGTCTATGACTTGGATGATATTATTCTTATTTTCAGAGAAGAAAACAGGTGTAGAGACATTAGGCTATTTTTTCAAAGTCTTATAGTAAGTCAGTGATACTGAGAAAGCAAAGGTTCTCTGCATAAACTCAAGAAACTTCTCAATAAGCCTAGTGCATCCTCCTTACCTCCTATGTTTTGTTGATGACAACACATGACTCCCTGTTGTGTTAATTTTGGGTCTCAGGTTCTAAACCTTAGGGCTCTCCTCCATCTTCTATTTCACAAGACTCTTCAAACAATCAGATAATTACTTGCCAAGTTCTTCATAATGTCTTAAATCCAGACTCTCTTTTGAAACTCTTTTCTGTCTCAGCGCTGCCACACTCATTCAAGACTCCATCTCATTTCTTATCTATTACAAAAATATACTCCCTTGTGCATCTTATACTGCACACTCCTACATGATCAGCCCTCCTGACGTCCACCTGGAGAGTATCATTCACTTTCTTGTAGCTCTTCAAAATTTTCATTGACTGCTGAGTTAGGTAAGACACCTCAGACAAGAGATGGTAGATGAAAGATTAGAGTTTATTCTGAGGATAAACTAAGAAAGTACACATAAAGCGCTTAGCACAATGCTTGCATATAGAAAGAGCTTAGTAAGTATTTTATAATTATAATAATGTGGTGCTCTTCACAGTCTGGTCTAAATTTACTCATCTAGCTCATGTGTTCCAAGGTCCTTTCCTGTACCCTCTATTCTAACAGGACAAACTAACATGTATCCGTTTTTCTGCTGTAGTGCTTCTGTTCATACTATTTTCTTTCCTGAAGTATTATCCCCTTTCCTGTCATTGTTTATTTCTGCCTTTGAAATCCTATCAATTAAGGGTCCTTATCAGAGACCATCTTCATGAAGATTTAGTTTCCTGCATGAAGAATTCCCGGTCCAAGCTGATGGAGTCATTTCCTTCTGTAACTCCGTAACACCTTGTTTATAACTCTCAGGTGACAAGCAATGTGGAATATATGGTAATGTAATTATTTGGGTACTCGTCTCATATTTTATGAATTACAAAGCTTCTAAGGGCAGAATTTGCTTCTAATTCATTCTGCATCTTTGTAGAGCTTAACCCAGTAACTTTACCCAATACCTGCACTCAACATAGATTTGAGTTTAATTTCTATTATCTTCTTTAAATTTATTATGATAATACTAGGCTGCTACAACAAAAGAATTAAAAATTGCTCTGGCACCAATGAGGCAGAAGTTAATGGCTTTGAGGAAGGCGTGGGTCCAGAGGAGAGAGGACACTATGCTCCCTCCACAAGCTGACCTGGGGATAGGACCCGGTTTCCTCTGTCTTTTGTTTGGTCATTTCCCTGGTTGTTGCCTCATCTCCATGGTAGAAGCTAGCTTATGTACTTCATATTCTCAATACAGCTTGTGGGGAGAGAAAGAAAAGTGGAAGAAAAGCAATTTTCTTATAAGGAAGCACTGCAGAAGTTACACAACAGATTTCCATTCACATTCCAGTGATAAGAGTTTAATCACATGGCCCCGCTGAGCTGCAAGGGAGGCGGGTACATGCAGTCTCCCAGTGAACCCTCAGTCACGTCCCCATATGCTCAGGATATTTCTATTTCCCCAAAAAAGTCTTGAAGAACAAAAACTGGAGGACAATTAACAGTCTTCGCCACACCTCCTCATAAAATGATTTGCTGTTATATTGCTTTTACTTTCATTATCTTCTTATAACAAGGTCACTTAAAGATTGAATCACTCTGAATAACTGAGGTTTTTTTTAATTTTGTTTATTTGTTTTTGGGGTTTTTCTGGGGGCTGAATTTGTATCTATTAAGGCACCAATACTTTTTATTTGGCTCTTTTGAACAGAAATCATCCAAAATATGTTTCTTCTTCAATATAATTATTGAGCCTTTTAAAATCATTTCTTTAATAATCTGGGTCATCTTTATAAATATCAACTATTGTACTCAGCTGAAATAGAGTCATGTCCTTGAACAGGATGGTTCAGGTTCCTCTTTATAAACTTCCACCACTCTATTGTGATGTAATAGAGTGAAGCCCTTGCACACTCCCCAGGCTTCTGCTCCCACACTCAATGTCCCCAATTCTTGTGTTTGTGTTTAAGCAGTACCTCCCCTGCCTCCATGAGAATTTTAGTTAATACTGCTGGCTGGTGTCTGGGCCATTGCCTATAGAAACCCTGCTCCTTCTTCTTTCTTGCTGTTTACAATATTTTAGGATCTTAGAAATTTAACAAAAACTATATGTCTGGCCCAGTTATAGATGTTTTACATATTTTTTTAATTTCAGGATTTTATGGGGGTACACACATTTTGGTTACATGATTTGCTTTTGTACAGTTTGAGTCAAAATTATAAGTGTGCCCTTCTCCCAGTTAGTGTGCATTGTACCTGTTAGGTGTAAATCTACCCATCCCCCTCTTTTCCATTTTTACAACAGCCCTATAAAAGGTATTATTATTTTTCCCATGTTATGAAAAATCCAACAGAGCACTGAGTTTAAGTAACTTGCCCCAGGTCACAGAGCTAGTAAACTGCAGAGCCAGGATTCAACTCAGTCTAACTCCAGAGCCTATGCTCCTAATAATTACACCACACTGCCTTTAGGCTTCTTTGAACTCAATTCAAACTAACAATAAATAGATTCTGAAAGAGAATGAGAGGCACCTTTATGTAAATAGGATTTTTGGTCCTCAGAGCACTCTCTCCTTGCTCTATTCCATACAGATTGAATTGCAAGATAGACAAGTACCACACAGGTCAGATGTTTTGGCAACTTTAGTTGTTTGGGCAGTTATGTCAGAAAGCAGGGAGAGAGCTTATTCTATACTATGAAAAGTAGGTCAGTTACAAAGCAGGGGTTCAGAGGTGAAATCAAGTGTGTCTTTTCTTCCACATTGTATGTCACTGCTATTGGAAGCTGATTTATTCTCTTGTTCACAGAGGCCAAAGAGTAGCTTGCTTTATGGCCTTTGATTTGGAATACACACTTGGACTACTATTGGTGGAGTAAATATCAGCCATTCATGTCTTCAGCATGCCAGGAGGAAAGTTCCAGAAGAAGAAAAAGTCTAGGGAATGTCACCAGTGTTCTTCTTTGCTGCTGTAATATAGAACGTTGTTTCCAGACGTGACTGATTTAAAGAAAAAAAGAGATTGTCTCTTGGTCAAGGAAAAAGGTGTGTACATTATGTGGAAAGTTGATACTCTGGAAGGAAATGGACTGAGAAATAATCGAGAAATGCAACATAAAATATCTGGACAATGCTTCTAACTTAAAGTATAAATGTGGCACAGAACATGTTAGAGTGAGAAGACTCTAGCTGGGAGCAATGCCAAAACCCAAGAAAATTAGTGAAGCGAAAAAATGTTCTGTAAATGCTGACTCTAGAGAAGGCGCTATTTAAGATTGTTATAATCTCCACAAGATTGATATTTTTCAAATGGCTTTGAGGCTTTGCTAGTTTATTTTGATGACTAACATCAGTTTTTGGAGTGTTTCTTGGATGTTTACTTATTTTTCTGCTTCAAAAAGAACCCAGAGCATTTTCTTTATAGCAGAGGTGACCGTTGCTGATTGAAAAGAAAGAATTCTCTTCTCTTAGTTATTGCTGTGAATGGTTTTTATTATAAGACAGCAGCACATTTTGGAGGTCCACAATTTGGTTTATTACAAAACAAGGATGATAGTAGAACTTTCTATAAAATCACATACTTCCAGCTTTTTGCAGTCCTGCACCTCATTAGCCTGTCAAAATGAGTAGTGACATTCATTTTTTTTTATATAATAACACATATAATTACAAGTTATAAAAGTTGCATTGAAGTATATAAAGGAAATAAACTATCCTATATAGCATCAAAATGAGTATGAAGGGTACAGTGGCCTAGTGGTAAGAAATCTTATATTTCTAAAACCTGATATTGGCAGACATAAATATTTCTACTTCAAACCGTTAGACAATCCTCATCTCTTTCTACTGCTTCATTTCTCTCTCAGCTATGAGAACGCAAGTGTACCTTGACCAACATGGAGTCCCTTGGGAAGAAAGGAATATATTGAAGTTAATTGTTGGCCTATTGCCAAAGTGTCCCTTAGCTAATACAGACTTTCTTAAATTCCAGTAATATGGGCCAGCACCTATTTTCAAGGCTGTGCTTAGCTTCAGAGTATTTAAACCTTTTTAGAGATTACATCACTATTCTAAATGGATGTGAGAAGAGGTTGACCAAGATCAAAGCTGAATTGCTTGCATTCCTGTTAGAATTTTAAGTTGGTTTATTTAGCCTTCTCTCTTTGAATTTGGAAGAGAGCAATGTATATTTGTTGTGTGGTCTTGAGCACTTGATTTTATAACTTTGGTTTGATCTTTTGGACAGGATTGTTGTTCCTCTGATCTGTCCATCCGTATCAAATTACCTGGCAGAGGATGTGGTCCTGCTTCAGCTGCCATAGTCCTGTATGGGGAGGCTAAATTCCTTCCCTGCTGCACGTGGTTGTGAATATAAACCCAGATGCCAGCTGTTGCCTCGTGCTCTGGCTTTCATGCCTATGAATTTTGTCTAATTTTTCACCCCATGTAAAGCTAGACTTTAAATTCCATCATTTCACTGCATCTCAAGAACAAAAATATCCATTTACACCAAGCTTTAGTAAATTTCCTAGCACTTTCAAATTTGAAGATTTGCAAGTCATGGGGTGAGTGCATTGTCACGGTCCCATTTGTCTCATTTTTTCTTTGTTTCTTTCTGTGCCTCACTCTTTTCCTCTTATTTGGCCTTGGAATTCTCCAAACTCTGTTTCTCTATTATATGGAGTATCTCCCTTCTCCCTCTAAGCTTTCATTGGTTTATATCTAGGCCCTGGGGAGCTTCACTTTTATTCTAAGTACCTCTCATAATATTTTTCCAGCAAAGAGTTTTCTCCTTAGAAGAATTACAAAGTCAGCTGTTACAACCTTTGAACATCCTATTATAGGTCAAAACTTCATTGATTGCTTTCATCCTTATAGCTCTCTCTTCCTGTTTCTTCTTCCTCCCTTTTCCTTTCATTATCTCTCTCTCTTCCCTCATTTCTTCCTTCATTCTTTTCCTTTCTTTTCTTCCTTCCTACCTTGTGCACCTGATATGTTCTAGATACTCTTCTAGGCGCAGAGATAAGGAGGATGTATTAGACATGTCTTTACTTTCAGGAAGCATCTGCATAGAAGGGAAGACAAAAAAAATATACAATGTGGGAGGCAGAGAGGGAGGGGAAGACCTAAAGGTCATTTCATGGTTGCTGACTTGGAGGATCGCTTCGATGGAAATGCCATTCATAGAAAACACTAGAGAAGGAGAAGGATTTAGGCAGAAAGGATAAATTTGGTTTTCAACGTGATGAAATTTTATGTACCTGCAAGACAACTCTGAGAGAAATTTAGTTTGGAGCTCAGGAAAGAGATTAAAGCTGGACTGTAATTTTAGGAGTCAGCAGTATATGTGGGTGAGATTGCCCAGGGAGGAAAAAGAGAATAAAAAGAAAAAGACACCAAAAAGGATATAATCTTTAAAGACACCCACATTTTATAGGTAGTCAGAAAAAGCAGAGCCACTAAAAGTAAAAGCAAAAGTAAAAAGATTACGTGGCTAGAGTTTGGAAATGGATCTTTCCCGTCCATTTCCAAACTCTTGCCTTCTTCTTATAATCTTGAGACCATGGACACCATGGATACAAAAAGAGTTATCAGCAAGGTAGGATAAGAACAGAAAGAGGTATCTTAGAAGAGAGAAGAGGCTCTTCACCAAGGAGGGAGTAATTGAGTGTGTACCATATCTCAGAACATTGAGTTCACTGAAGACTGAAAAGGAGCCACAGAGTGAGTCTCATCTCTTGCTTAGCCCATTGTTGTAGACCATTCCTTCTTGTTCTGTTTCCAGTGCAGGTGGAGGGCAGATGTTCACCACCTTTCTCCCTTGTCTTGCCTACTACTTCTTCAATGTTTCCCATTCAGTTCCGTTCTTTAAGTATTATTTTGTGAGCCTTCTCAGAAATACATTTGTTTTTTACTTCTATGAAATTTCTATTGAACCTTTCTCTTGACAGAGTCCCACTAGTTGAATTGAGCTAATGCTCCATTTAACCTCTCTATGCTTTTATTAATTCATTCCTAATAGCATTTGCTTTTTTAGAAGCATGGTGAATTCCTGGACTTGTGGTGTCCTATGATTACTGGATTTCTTTTGTTTAAATTTCTACATAGGCCAAAGTTAGTAGATCTTAGCATATCATAATAGCAACTGGTTTCCAATGATATGATTACAGGAAACATGCAGGGTTTTTTTTTTTTTTGTTTTGTTTTGTTTTTTTGGCTGGATGGGATAAAGTCCAAGTAAATATAATTGAAAAGACAAGACAAAGACACTTATTAAAAAGATTTTTCAGTTAACAGAACTCACACTGAAGGTCTCTATAAGCATGGTCACTTATCACTATTCTTTTCAAATTGGCAATAATAAAATGGCTTTCCAGTCCCACAAGGGCACAGAAGTTGAAGAGATTAAATGCTTATAGATAGTAGAACGTTGTTTTTTCTTAAGTGATAAATTTCTTTGCATCTGACATCTCACAAAAAGTGATTTTATTCTGCTATTTTCTATAAAATATGTGATTGGTTTTATGGTCGTTTTACATTATTTTATTACTTTTATAAAGATCCTCGCAATAAATTTCAGTGTACTTTTTACAAGGAGAACAAAAAGATAAAATTGCAGTGGGGCTGAAATAATTCTTTCTTCTTAACATCTAAACATTCATGTATATGAGTTTATGTAAAACTTTGTGAACACAAGACTTAAACTTTGTGAATACAAGTCTGAAGATTTATTTATATCCTGTCCTTTTTGGGGGAAAATATATTTCTATTTTTGTTAAAGTTGGATGCTAGGGTTCCTATGACCAAGACTCCAATCCAACCCTGAACCAAGTCAGCAGTGACAGGGAGGAAGCTGCTAGGGACCCTGGTCTCAATCCTTTAGCACCTGGACGTTTTTCTTCAGACTCATCAACCTGGAGAAGATGAACCTGGTAGTAAAGGGCCTGGGTGGGTATGAGATGCTGGGTTTTTAAAAAAAGTTTTATTATAATATTTTTCAAACATACAGCGAAGTTGAAAGAATTTTACAAAGAAAAAATACATAACCACAACATAATTCTGTCATTTACATTGTCCTATAGGTGCTTTATCACCTACCTATGTATTCCTTTATTCATCCATTAATCCATTTTATCTTTGTCCTGCATTTCAATGTAAATTACAGATATCAGTGCACATTTCCATAAATATTTCAGTATGTATATTATTAACCAGAATTAAATATTAGGTTGCTGTTTTTCTTTGTTGTAAAATTTATATATAATAAAATGTATAAATATTATCAGCACATTCACTGAGTTTTGACCAATGTATACACTTGTTGAAAGCAAGTCCATATCAAGACATAGAATATTACCACACCCAGAATCCTCAGGGCCCTCCCCAGTCAAACCCTCCCCCTATCCCCACAGGAATATACTGTCCTTATTTTTTCCACTATAGAAAATTAGTTTTTTTCTATTCTAGAATGTCATATAACATAATAATTAATATGTAGTCTTTTTGTGCCTGGCTTTTTTTCCACTTAGTATAATGCTTCTGAGATCCACGTAAGTTGTTGTGTGTATCAGTAGTTCATTCCTTTCTGTTACTAAATAGTACTCCATTGTATGGCTATGCCACAGGTTGCTTATTCATTCTTTTATTGATGGACCCTGGACCTTTCCAGTTTTGAGTCACTGTGAATAAGTTTGCTATGAATATTGTTGAACAAGTCTTTTTTTTTTTTTTTCAAATATGCACAGATTCACAGACAGATGGCATTACCACAATTGGCTAGGGTAGAAGTCAGGACCTGACCAAAAGGCCAGGTTTCCAGGACTGGTCATCATGGTCCCTTGGAAAAGATGGGATTGGTAATACAGGGGACTGGGGACAGGATGGGCAGGAGATTTGCTATGCTGCTATTGATCGCAGAATCCCTGGATGTTGCTAATTAAAAATGAAACACGTCATAGAAAGGCAGTGTGACTGATATTTACCTTTTTTGAAGTAATACCTATAACCTATGAGATCATTTATTCATTCAATAAATATTTACTGATGGCCCACTGTGTTCCAGGCAGTGTTCTAGGGGTTAGAGGTACATCAGTGAACAAAGTAGAAAAAAGAAATTCCCTTGTAGAGCCTCCATCTTGATCGGTGGAGACAGAAAATGAAGAACATGAATAGGCAATTGTCTAATATGTTATGAGGTGATATGTGTTATGGAGAAAATAATACATGGTACGGGTGAAATTTTAAAGGGAAGGTCTCATTAAGAGCATTTGAGCAAATATTTGAAAAAGGTAGGAAATAAACCATGTGGAAATCTGAGGTAAAAGTGTCACCGGCAGAGGGTCAAGCGTCCCACCGCGGGAGCAGGAAGGGGACAACAGATGAGGCTGAACAAAGCGAATGAAGCAGAGAGCAGGGGATGAGAGCAGAAAGGCAGTGTGGACCACATCCTACAGGACTCCTGTCTGCTGGTTTAAAGATTTTGGAACTTATTCTGGGTGAGCTATTGATTCTGTGGAGCCGTTGGAGGAGTGACATGATTGATTAGACATTTCTAGCATGGATCATTCTGGCTTGGTTGGGAATAAACTGAAGTGAAGCAAGAGTGTAAGTGGGGAGATCAGCAGAGAGGATTTTTCAGTAGTCAAGGCTATAGATGAGTGTAGTCTGGGGGAATTTATTCAAATTCTCTGAGCCTCAATTTCCCCACCTATTAAATTAGGCTAATAATAGCACTTTACCTGATAGGATTATGGGAATTTGGTGTGGGAGTTAGGTGAAACCATGCATGCAAATTGCTTATCATCGTGCCTTTCTTATGGTAAGCACTGAGCAAGGTCTCACTGTTTTATTAGTGGCTGAGGCTTCTGCAGGGGCTGAGATTGCTGCAAAAGCAGTAATATAATTGAAACTGAAATGCTGTGTTATGGCAAGGTTCTTTTATGTTGGCTGAATTAAGATCAAGATAAAGTATTTTGAAAAAAACGTTGACATGTTGAGTTGGTGTGTGTGTGTGTGAGAGAGATACTGGTATTTCATGTTGGAGGATGTTTGAATTTTGTGGTTAGATCTGATTATACCTTGGCTCTAAATTTGAGCATGAATAAAACCTTTGGGGTATAGTACAGATGTAATGGGACAAAAGGGAGGTTACCCTGGAAAAAGTAACTCAGAATTCTTTTGTGGAAAGAATATACAGTGTTTGTGCCTGCCTCAGTTGGTAGTGGGTGTTTTCTGAGTCTTTTATGCTTTTATGCATTATGAATTTATCTTTGCCCCTTGAAATTCTACTCTTTGAAGTTTTGTCTGCACTTCGTAAGTAACTTTTCTTGCTTCAGTTATATCTGGTAGCTTATCTCAGTGAATATTTGCCCAACTGTCTCTGTATAAATGTTGTAACTCTGCTCAAGGACAAAAGCTTCCCAGAAAACAAATAATAATGAACCCAGGAAGGTATTATGTTAGGAGCTCCTCCAGAAGTATTGGGCTAGACAATCTCAGGAGTATAATATTTAGAAGAGTATGAGTCAATAGAAATTAACTAAGTGTTTAAAATGGTAAATATTTTATGTCTATGACAAATTGGATTTTAAAAGTCATCAAGATTATGGAATTGAAGCAAATAATAAGGTGGTTCATTCTTTGCTATCAGAGTATAAGAAGAATGTGAAGATTTCAGGAAAAATGAATTAGGTAGACAGGAAAAATTGCTCATCAGCGTTAGCTATTTCTGAGTTGTATTATATGAATAATTAAGATGATCAAACCAATAGGAACAGAGCTCAAAGAAATTGTGTAAGTATGAATTTAACTTCCCACAAATTTAGGAATTCAAAAATATGATTTTATTTTCCTACAACTGAAATTAATTTCAGTCCTGTCCAATTCTGTCTATTGGCACAAATTTCACCATTGTCAGTTTAAGATAAACTTAGTCAATTCAAGAATTTCTCAAACCATTCAGGACTTTCCCCTTCCCATCCTCTCTGAGAGTGTACATATATTCTGGGGGTTTTGTCCAGTGCCCAGCACCGGAGGGGCAGGGCATCTACTCCTCAGCCGTCAACTGTTCCTGCTTCATCTCTTGCCACCTTCCAGTAGTTGATTCTCAGCTGTTGGTACCCATTCTCAGGTGAAAGCTAAAATATGACTTATTTGTTCCTTATTTACTTTGTAATTCTTTTCCTGATGCAGTGTATGCTACTAACTTAGTATGAAGAATGTCTTGAAAATGATGGGGTATCATAGTACGTCTCTGAGATGGTGGGTATCACTTCCGTCCTTCCCTACACACGCATGCTATTTCCTCTGCAAGTGATAGTCTATTTCACTCTTCTCCCCTTAAAGCTGGGTTGGCCTAATGGGCTTTCTTGACAAATAGAATGAACAATAGTGATGTTCTGAGACTTCCAAGGCTGGGTCATAGAAAGTATCATGGCTTCTGCATGGACCTCTTGGAAGGCTGCTTTCTAGAACACTGTCTGGGAACCCTGAGCTGCTACGTAAGGACACTGCCATTCTGGAGAGGCCACATCACATGTGGGCATTCTGATTAACAGTCTCAGCTGAGCCCAGCTAGCCTTCCAGCCATCCCAGCCAGGGCCCTAGAGAGGTAAGTGAAACAATTTTGGGCTCTCCAGATGAGCCCATTCACAAGCTGAATATCACCAAGTTACATCTATAGACACTATGTGGAGCATAAAAAGTGCTCAGATGAACCCGCGCAAATTCCTGACCCACAAAACCAGGAGAAATAATAAATTAGTTAGTTGCTTTAAGCCACTAAATTTTGGAGCAGTTGTAAACGTAGCTAAAACCAGGAGTGGGTAGCACATTAATTCATATCTCACATTTTTATCCTACTACCTAATCAATACAGTCAAGTTGCTAATGTAGCATTGGTTTCATATTGCTTCGAGCATTGTGACCCATTGCCAGGGAAGTGGTCTCTTCTTCAGAGAACAGGGTCTGCGCCATCATTTTTCACTTATCATGCTCTGCTGATTTCATGTGTCACCACTTACAGACTTTCCAGAAAGACTTTCTTAGAAAACTTTCACCAGAGTTCTTTCTTGATCAACATCCATTCTACTTTGTATCTGCCCCCTTAGTTTCCTTTGACTCTTAACTATTTTGCATAGCATTCTATCTCTTTTCTTCTGTTTCTTTGGGCTACGATAATTTCCAAGTCATGGATAATCAACATAAATGAAGAGACCCTGTAAGTGTGCTTCTGATATTGGACTCTCAGTTCTGTGCCATTGGTCTATTTGTCCATCACTGGGCCCAAATCACACTGAACTAACTTCAATCCTCTTCTTTTATGTAACTTGATTGGTCTATTTACTTTCATTTTTTTTGGCTTTAATTGAAGTATAGCACACATACAGAAAAGGGTACAAATCTTAAGTGCATATCTCTATAAATAATTTTCAAAATGAACACACCTTTATAATACCACCCAGATCAAGAAATAGAACATTTAGTAGTATCAAGAAACTCTCCTTTTTCCAGGCTTCCACTCATTATCCCAATGTATTTAGAATTTTTACTTTTATAACCATAAATTAGTTTTCACTGGTCTGATTTTTGTGTAAATAGATTCATGTTGTATGTATCCTTTTGTGTTTGAGTTTTTTCATTCAGTTTTCTGTTTGTGATATTCATCTGTGCTGTGCTTGTAGTAACTGTTCATTTTAATTGTTGTGTAGTATCCCACTGTATGAATGTATCACAATTTATTCATCCATGCAATTATTAACAGATACTTGAATTGTTCACAGGTTTTGACTATTAAGTGTAGCCACATATGCATATTCAAGACTATGAATAATCTAGTATGTGACATATGTACACATTTTTTTGATATGTATTTTTAAGTAGAATTAAAGGATCATAGAATATGTATATATTCTTCTTTAATGACACTCTCAAGCCATTTTCAGAGGCAGTTGTGCCAATTTGCACACCTACCAGCAGTGATAGAAATTTTTGTTGTATCGTAGCCTGACCACTCTTTGGTTTAGTTTTTCTTTTTTGACTGTTAACTTCTCTGGTGTGTTGTAGTAATTTTTATTATGACTTTAATGTTTATTTTTTCTGAAAGTAAAATGATATTAAACACCTGTTCAGGTGTTTAGAACCATTTGATACCCTTTCTGTGAAGTGCCTGTTTAAATATTTTTCCCATTAAAAAATTGAGTTGTCTATATGTTTCTTATTGATTTACAGGAATTCATCATATATTATGGAATAGAGTTCTTTCTTTGGAAATAGGGTTACAAATATAGGCTCACAGCCCATCTTTTTTTACTCTCTTAATGGTAATTTTGGTGAGCAGAAGCTCTTAATTTTAATGGAGTCTAATTTATCAATCCATTCCTTTATAGTTAGTACTTTTCTGCATCCTAAAATCTTTGCATACCCCAAAGTCATTGTTTTAGTTTTCTATTTGTTGCTAAATAAACTTACATCTATCTTTTCTTTGTATTTGTGTATGAATACATATATTTGTGCTTGAATTAATATACAATGACAATTCCCCTGCATGTTACATATACTTTTGTTATTTCATTTCTGTAAAATTTTCTACAGTTATGTTCTTTTTGGATATAAATCTATAAAGTACTGATTATATTTAATTTGACTTATTTGCAAATATATATAGGCACTATTAATCAGTATAAATAATATTAATTATGGAAATTTTGCTATACATTTTTTGGTGTGTGGTGTTTTAGTATAATTGCATACAGAATATAAAAAGCTGTAAACTCAAAAACTTGATCTGAAGCTTTTAAACATAAGAAGGACAGCTTTATTAATTATTTAAAGCATTGTATTAATATATGTTTTAATTATAGATCATAAAAAATAATTAGTAGGGTGAGGAGAGTACCCCCTGAAGCCCAGATGCATCCTTGGTGAATGGAACGTGAATTGTAGTATGTGGAGTACACGTTATAATAGGCTATTATTTCCTAAGACTTTCTAAAACTTTCTGCTGTCATTTTTGTCCAAGGAAACACATGACGCAACCTATATATGGTCTAGATTTGTTAGCTAAGGAATCGGGTATGATTTATAATTTCTATTTTTAGAACGAATTATTTTAACTTTAGCACTTTTCTTATCATATTGATAGGCATTTTACACAACATGAGCTATTAATGGCTACTGTGGAAAAGAGAGGATTGGTGGTCAAATCAATGTGGGATTCTTTTGATACCGTCTCCCTCTATTAGAGATTCACCACATGCATGAGCATATTAAGGCTTCAGGAAGTCTGAAAGTTAAGAAATATGTTCATTTGTAGTTTGGGTTTCTTCCAAACTTTTGGGATGATAAAGCACTTTGTTTCTCCTGTAGAATACTTATACACTGAAGTACTCATGTTCCAGGGAAAAAAACTTAGAAAACAGCTGTTTAAATCCATAATTTATTATCCTATTGTTGCTCAGAATTGCCTCTTCTTGTTTCTGACATTT
Organism: Lepilemur ruficaudatus; assembly: GCA_963574885.1. Classification (NCBI taxonomy): domain Eukaryota; kingdom Metazoa; phylum Chordata; class Mammalia; order Primates; family Lepilemuridae; genus Lepilemur; species Lepilemur ruficaudatus. The sequence goes on along the minus strand of CAUYRT010024246.1, from coordinate 1,054 downwards.
CTAATTAAGATAGTTATATTTATTTCTATCATTTCTTATAGACTTCTAGAGCTAGTTTTCTACCTGGATAAGTTAGGGAGAGAAACTAATTTTTCTCTGTGTGTTTATTCTAGCTTAGTTGAAGACATTATAGAGAAATTACACTTTGTATTTTTATCAGAAACTTAAAAAAGTGTGTTGACAGAAAAATTTATCATTTCAGGAAGTGTATTGATTAGTAGTGGCTTAGTTCATACTGCATAGTCCTTTTCATGTTTATTGCTTTAAAATTTGTATAAGTGATCTATGATAATATGCTTATTACTAAAAAATGAAATAGCTATTTTTAGAATAAATAAAAATTTCGCATTCACTAAAGATAATTTCTGTTATCAGTTTGGATTCTTTAGCGGCTTTTTAAAAATATTTACATCATGGCATCTGACTTTTATGACATATGTAGAAATGTTTCCCTTATCCTACGGTTTTAAATAAAATAATCACATACGTTCTCTTTAAAAAAGGTGGCCAGGAAGTCTAGAAGCACAAGTGAATGGGCATAATAAATGGCATATTGATATTATATTATAATAAATAAGTTCAGTGACATTACATGGTATGTTCAATATGTTGTCCCTCATTAGTGCCACATAGTTCAATGTACTACCAAGTTGCAACAAATTTGTGCATTGACATGGTGTTTCCATCAGTTCCTGAACATGCATCTGTGATGTGCTGATTTGTGTCTCTGATTTTCACTGAATAAACCTGTGCCTTTAGTATATCTCAGAAGATATTATCAAAGAGTTTCAATCTGTTTATCTATCTATCATCTCCAAACTTTATAACACTCTGTACTTTTGTAGCAAAACTTTTTTTTTTTTTTTTTTGAGACAGAATCTCACTCTATTGCCCGGGCTAGAGTGCCGTGGCATCAACCTAGCTCACAGCAACCTCAAACTCCTGGGCTGAAGGGATCCTTCTGTCTCAGCCTCCCAAGTAGCTGGGACTACAGGCATGTGCCACCATGCCCGGCTAATTTTTTCTATATATATTTAGTTTGCCAATTAATTTC